>JAABNY020000116.1:594512-625078 GCA_015164015.2 Brevimyrus niger | reverse complement strand
GGGGGGGTGGGGGGTGGTAGTTACGAGCGACCTAGAGCTGGGTTATTGTAGCCCACTCTCATCTCTCCTCACTGTCTCGCCTGGCCGTCGGCTGATTTCAGAAGTGAGGCAGGGATAAGCACATGTAATTAGGAAAGACAGGCTGAATGAGGCAGGGGCGGGGGCGGCCGCCGGGGGCCGGGGCCAATCAAAGCACCCTTGAGTGTCGCAGGGGATTATAAGATGTGGGTCTGAGTGTTGCACGCCGGCTACAGGACCTGAAAAGCACCTTAAATCGGGGATAGTGGCCTGTGTGCGTCCAGGCACAGTACAGCTTTTACATCTGAAGAAAGTACGTTTGCACTTAATTAGCAATTACTCTTTATAAAAGCCCCCCCCCCCCAGTGTGCACTAATTCCTAGCTGTTGAGATAGCCAGTTAGGCATTTGTGTCTGCAACCCCCATCTCGAGTAGTTGTGTCCCCATGGATGCGGGGGGCTGATTAACGCCCCCGGACCTGTTTACCCGCTGTGATTTATTTGCTAATTCCCGCCGCCGCTTCGCCGGAGTCCTGCCCGCCGTTTCTCTCTCTTTACAGCCATTAGTTTTATTCTGTGCCTGTCAGGCTGCTCTGCTACCAACGTTCCCAGACTTCAATGAGACTGTAAAGAAACGGGGGGTTTCCCCCAATTTCCAGGGGGTAGGTGGGTGGGTTATGCTCCCTTTCTTGCCTTTCCGTGACACATATTGCCCCTGTTCCGTATGCACCAGTATATTGGCCCCAGGGCTGCAGGTGGCACAGTGGTTAAAGACATGGTCAGTTGGTGACCTTACTGTTAATCCCCAGAGTGAAATATCCAGCTGTGATTGGTAAAATCATTGACTAATCAGCAGAATAGTAATTTTTACTTTATAGTTGACATACTATTTCTACAGAATAGTAACCTTTTACGTTTTTATCTGGGTGAAGAGTTCTTTCATTATGGAGTTTTTTTTTCCCCGTTCGCTGCAATAAATGTGCTGGGATTATTAATACATCATGCTGTGAGATCTATCCACAACGTTCTGCTGATGTCAGCTGAGCACCACATACATTAAGTAAATAAAGTGTGAATGAAATACAGCTCAGCCAGCCCTCCCCCCACCACCTTGTTCCACCAGGAGAGCCTGATGATAGAGATCAGTCCAAGCTGGAAGAGAAGATGTGGGATCCCCAGTGCCCCCTGACCAGCAAGCAGATCGACCAGTTCCTCGTGGTGGCCAGGTAGGTGCCTGACTCCCTCTTGACCTTTCACCTTTCATGTCCAGAGGCTTTGCACCCTCCTCTGCGTGAGATGTCTGCTGGAGTCTGTACTTACGCTGTGTTTGGCGTTCTGAGACACTGAGTACTTGAACAAGTAGAGCACTGCACCAGCAACACAAAGGTCATGTGTTCAAATCCCAGGGAGTACGCATAGATTGTAACCTTCTCTTCCATTGTAAGTCACTTAGGCAAAAGTACACAATATATTAATAAAATGCTAATGTAAGTAAAGGAGTGATAAAAGGCTGAAACGGCGACTCTGAAAGCTGTCCTTGTACTCTGCTTCGATATCGCCATGGCTACCTGCAGTGACCTGTAGTGAATGACACTCGGCGGTACTTTGGGTGACGTTGTCAGATTTGAAATAAAGTGGGATTGACAGGGGACAGAGGATTGCTGAGACCAGTTACAATAAAGCAGGGCTGCCCAGGTCAATGGCTAGATGATTAATGGGTAATGCTTTATTTCATTGGTGGCTAACTGGTCAATCGCAATCAGCAAAATATGCCGACGCCCCCACCCCCAGTCGATGACATAATATAATGTTGCAATTCAGCAGCTCATCAAAGTTTTTTCTTTGTAAAAGTTCTCACTGTCTCTACTTGACTAATTTATTTCTCTGGCTCATTCAGTGACCCAAAGTGTGTAGCTGACCGACTCACCTGTAATCGGTAAACTGGGGAAACAAAGGGGGCTGACAGCGCGTTTGGTGAATTTTAGAGCCTCTCTTATCTTTTTCCTTCCCCGATGACATCTCATTTTAGTCCCACAGAAGTGATTCTTTTTAGTGTGTATTTAAAGGGCGTCATTGGGGCGTGTATGGCGCGATTACACTCTTCAAATGTGTGTCACTGCCCCTGGGCTTTAAGCACGCAGTGGATCAATACAGGGTTGGGAGGGTTGGGGGTTTGAATGTCTTTTCACAGATGCCCTCCACGATCAGTCAATAATCAATTATGGCCTCGTCCTCAATCAGGGTTTTTAGATTTAGGCAATTGCAGAGTTTCGGCGGGGCTCCCATTGAAGATCTAAAGATGGTGGTGCTGGTCCTTTGTGGGGCCATTTGAGGGGCCATTACTCACAACAGGGTCCTGTGAAGGGAGGGGGAAAGGGGCCGATTGCCGCACTCGTCTGGGCCAGGGGATAAATTAGCGGCTTTTCTGAACAACAGTCAGACACAGGAGAGGACAAGGCGGTAAATCAGCACCAGTTTGCTGGACTCCTGGTGCCACGGGCTGAACAGCAGGGGGTCGGCTGGTTAGCTCCCAGGAGGGGATGTTCTGCTGGACCTTTGTGTGACTGTGGTTAGAAATAGTGATATATAGCAAACTTGTACGAATTGTGGGTTTTGCATAGACCAAGTCAAATTACATCTGATTGGTACAGAGCAAGACTTTGTAAATGTGGCAGGAGATTTTTCACCAGTAGTCTGAATAGTCCCAGTGCTGGTGGAATATGAGTTTTAATGACACCAGACGCTTTCGCTTCGTTAACATTGACAGCATTGATGAGTGCTGTCAATATTTACAGTCTTTCAAACAAACAAGTTCCCGTATATGGCGACAGCGCGGCCATGATGGCTGTTGTGTAACTTCATGCTAATGGAGGAGGCTTTTCTGCAGTAATGGGATCTCGCTTCATCGACTGTATAGGGTTACATTTTAAGCTGATACCGGCGACTGTGATTTACTGATCCCTGATCAGAGGCAGCGGCAGGGCAGGAACAGAGGAACAGGAGCCCGCGTGCTAAACTTGCTCCTACCATGCACTGCAGTTTCGGCTTTTTCTTGCGAGCGCGTCATCTCTGATTCTGAGTGGGAGGCGTGAGGTTTGCTCCGCCCCGGGGGGCCATCTGCCAATCAGCCGCCGAATGTCAGCGAGATGGCGGGTGCCGTGAACGGACCGCTGATGAGCGAGCCGCTGTGTGACCCAGTTACAGCTCCTGGCATGGGCCCCCCCCCCCCAGTCCCCGGAAGTCACTCAGCACCACGTTGATTTCGCCCCCCCCTGCCGCGTCAGGTGACCTTAGACTCCATCTCTACAAGCATCTGGGCATTGGGTTGGCCATTGCTGCTCTGTCTTGTCTAATGTTTTGTCTTCCCCTCACAAACCCATAACGGCCTGGGCCCATTGGAGTCGGTCACGGGGGGCATGATGAAGGAACTCACCCTCCTCCTCTTCTCTCCCACAGGGCGGTGGGGACGTTCGCCCGCGCGCTCGATTGCAGCAGCTCCGTCCGGCAGCCTAGTCTCCACATGAGCGCCGCTGCCGCCTCGCGTGACATCACGCTGGTGAGAGGACACGCCCCGCTGGCTCCGTGGTGCCCCCTACAGGTCCCAGGCTGTCGGGACACGGCCTTCAGATTTCATAGTAGATTTGATTTCAGGTTTAGATTCTGCTTTATGGTCATTGCACAGTAGAAGTACTCGGACAACAGAAGGCAGCTTGGCATCTAATTTGAGGGTCGTATTAAACCTCGGCGTTAGAGGAATCAGTTTTAACTGTGTCCCACACCTTGCTGTCACACAGCGGTCGAAGGTGTCCCCTTTCTCTTTTCACTCACGCCCCTCCCCCCTCCAGCCTGACAGTCCCGGTGTCCCCGGTGTCGTGCTGTGCGTTCTATGGCTTCTTTTTAATCAAAAGGCAGAGCAGACTGACTTTTCTGCTTTTCGTCCATGTTGTCCAGGGTGTCATTGTGCCCATACTGATCAGAGGCACACTGAGGCCCAGCCCTCGTCTGCCTGCTGCTCACCAGCAAAACACATTCAAGGCTTGAGCCTCAGGGGACATCGGGTTTTAATAACCGGTCAGAAATAAGGAGTTTCTTTGATGGAGAGCGGCACCCCCTTCCCCCCCATGTGGATGTGAGCAGGCCGTGATGAAGGGGTGGCTGTTGCTATTGCTTCCATGCCTGAGTACCCTGCTGCCGCTCTCGCAGACAGTCAGAAGATCGATGGCTCCTTCTGGCGTGAATCGACACAGAGCTGACGTCGGCACGGCCGCCCTAAACCGCTCATCCTTAATAATTAGGGCCCTCGGTTAGGGCATCGGGGGCCTTGGGAGAGTCCTTATTCATTATCACTGAGTTGGCGCCAAATCCACCCAGTCAGCATTACAGCTTAGAATCATGTGACCCAGTGATGTGGCATGTGAACATATGAATTCCCTGCGGACCTGTAATTCCCAGCCTTCTGATTGGAGGAGATGCGTCTGGGCCCTCTGTTTGTGCTTCTGCCTATGTATGTTTTAAGACTGTTCTCTTTCTGCCACCCCCATCCCCTCCCCCCACTCAACAGTTTCACGCCATGGATACTCTACACCGGCACGGCTACAACCTGGCCAGTGCCATCAGTGTGTTGGTGCCCCAGGGCGGCCCGGTGCTGTGTCGAGATGAGATGGAAGAATGGAGCGCCTCCGAAGCCAGCCTGTTTGAAGAGGCACTGGAGAAGTACGGCAAGGACTTCAACGACATCCGGCAGGACTTTGTGAGTCCCATGAAGGGGTGGGCCAATGAGAGGGAGAAAGGCAGAGAGCATGAGCCAATGAGAGGGAGGAAGGCAGAGAGCATGGGCCAATGAGAGGGAGAAAGGCAGAGAGCATGAGCCAGTGAGAGGGAGGAAGGCAGAGAGCATGGGCCAATGAGAGGGAGGGTGGCGGAGAGCATGGGCCAATGAGAGGGAGGATGGCGGAGAGCATGGGCCAATGAGAGGGAGGATGGCGGAGAGCATTGGGCCAATGAGAGGGAGGATGGTGGAGAGCATGGGCCAATGAGAGGGAGGATGACGGAGAGCATGGGCCAATGAGAGGGAGGATGGCGGAGAGCATGGGCCAATGAGAGGGAGGATGGCGGAGAGCATGGGCCAGTGAGAGGGAGGATGACGGAGAGCATGGGCCAGTGAGAGGGAGGATGGCAGAGGGCATGGGCCAATGAGAGGGAGGATGGCAGAGAGCATGGGCCAGTGAGAGGGAGGATGGCAGAGAGCATGGGCCAGTGAGAGGGAGGATGGCGGAGAGCATGGGCCAGTGAGAGGGAGACAGGGAGATGACAGTAGAGTTGACAAATGAAAGAGAGAGAGTTTTGTAAAAGAAAGTGAGATGTAGATTGAGAATAGAAATGATGACACTACTGAAGGATCGCCGGGGGGGTTGGAGGAGACGCGGATGTAGAGATTGAGAAGGAAAGAGGAGACAAACTGAGGTGAATGATAGAGGAGGTGAGAGGAAGGAGAGATGGAGTGATTTTGACCAGGCCTGGAGGAGGATACTGAAACAGAAATAGCTTTGAGAGAGCGATAAGGGGCTCCAGAGAGCAGGGCCGCCCGATCAAACGCATCCAGCAGATGCCCCTCTTTCATCTCTGGGGGGCGCTGTGACATTGCGCCCACCTGCTGTCTGTATGGGATGCAGGCAGGCGGAGAGCATCATGACCCTCATCCTGCCGTTAATTCCACGGGCTGCCTACCTCCATTCTTCAGCTTTGGACACCCTCCCTGTCGCCTGCCGGGTGTCTGTGTGCAGGGGGGCAGCGACTGTAGTGTAGCCAGATTAACAGATCCTGTTGAGTCCCTATATTGGGCCAAATCCATCTCCGTCTGCCAGGGCCGCCATGGGCACCGGAGCTGAGCTGTTTGATTAATACTCAGGCGTGAACACACATGCAGCGGCCAGTTAGAAGCCATTAGGATTTCTCAGCTCCCCCGGTGGGAATTACCACGGGCTGTTACGCTAACCGGCCACCTGCCCATAGCGAGCCGACAGTGGCCGCGCTCCTCTCCCTGTCACACGCACGCACACACACACACACACACACACACACACACACAGGTTTGTGGTTTGTAATTAAATCTTGGTGGGGACTCTCCATTCATTTCTATGGGGAGAACTCCAATCCCAACATGGCGACCTTAACTTCTACCCAGACCTAACCTTAATCACAAGTAACAAAATAGTCTTTCGTCATTTTTACTTTTTTGATTGCATTCACAGATCAGACCTGAAAAATGGTCCAATGGTTTCCAGAGAAACAGGTTTCTATTGCATTGTGGAGAACATGTGGTCCCCACAATGTAATAAAATACACACACACACTCCTGCATGTTTCCTTCTACGGCAGCCTTGAAGGTCACACTGAGCCCCCCCTAGTGACTTGATTCTCCTGTGCTTCCCAGCTTCCCTGGAAGTCGCTAACCAGCATCATCGAGTACTACTACATGTGGAAGACCACGGACAGATACGTGCAGCAGGTGACTTGAGTTCATATCTTCTGCCCGTACAGATGCTCCTCGCCTTACGGTGCTTCGACTTACATTTCGACCATACGATGTTGAGATAGCGGTGTACATTCAGTAATCATCAAGCTTTGAATTTTGACCTGTTCACTGATGTTGCTTTAGAGCTTTAGATGACAGACCTGTTAAGGCCGTTTGAGTTTATAGCTTAACTATAAACTTAACTAGTTCAGGTTTTAACAGCATGACCCCTCCCAGGCCCAGCTTAGTAACCATTAGGTTACTAGACAGTCATCCTTAGCCACTTGGCCACCCGCCACTGAGTTTTACTGGTGTGATGAATCACTTGACTTTTTGTCCAATGAGGAGTCTTCTTACACTTCTGCTCTGCCCCTCCCACAATCAGAAGCGGCTGAAGGCAGCAGAAGCGGAGAGCAAGTTGAAACAAGTTTACATCCCGACATAGTGAGTGCACCGCCCTGACTGTGGAAGCCGCCAGCCCCTCCCAGTTCTCCCGCCCTTCCTGCATGCCCCCTTGCTTCTAGCTTGCCCCTCCAAGGCCTACCCCTTCCTCCGAGTCTCTCCTTATTTCGGTTTGTCTCCCTCCTGCCCTTTCTCTCTCTCTCTCTCTCTCCTGTTACCGGTAGTAACAAGCCCAACCCCAACCAGATCTCCGTCACTAATGGCAAGATGGCCGCCGTGAACGGTGCTGCGGGGCCAGGCGGATATCAGACGGCAGGCGTGGGCCGGGCCTGCGAGAGCTGCTTCAGTGAGTATCGGGGGGCCCCCAGGGGCTGGGGCATGTGGCCGGCTGGCCCTCCCAAAGCCCTTATCCTTTGTCATCATTACAAGCAGCTCTTTCATTTCTGCTGATCTTGATCAATAGTGCCCTGCTGGCTTAACCAGGCCTGCAACTGATCGGGTCGATGATGAATCACATTATTCCTCCTGTTTCAGAACAGCAGAACACAGTCAAATAAAAAGGGCTCTTTAATTCAATTGTTTGTCTTTTTTCTGGACCACAGAGATGCTCTGTTGTTTGTCAGCGGGTGGGCCTATGTGTCAGCTGAACTGTGTCCCCCCCCCTCCCCCCCAGCCATGCAGTCTGCCCAGTGGTACTCATGGGGCCCCCCCAACATGCAGTGTCGCCTGTGTGTGTCCTGCTGGACGTACTGGAAGAAGTACGGGGGGCTGAAGATGCCCAGCCGAAGCGAAGGCGAGGAGAAGGCGCCCCCCAGTCCTGCGGCCACCGTAAGCGCCCCGACCCCCCGACGCCTTGCATGCTCCATCTGCTCGTCACCATCCTCACCGCGTCCCGCAGGGTCACAGATAAACCCCCTTGTCGCCTTGCTGGCTTTCTTCCCGTGCTGGTGGGAAAATCATTACTGCCGAAAAAGTGCCGTGGCTTTCATGTCATTCGATAAGGTTGACTGATGTTAGAGCATCGGCATGGCAACCGCTGCTTGCAAACCAGTTATCAGTGAAATATGGGCACACAGGAACCTCTTACATGATGTGATTAGGGTTACAGTTCTCCCAGAGGCCAGTGCTGCACATAGGGCATGCTTTGTTTTTTTCTTTTATACCTCCACTTCTTTATCTCTCTCTCTCTCTCTTCCCGCCCTTCTGACACCCCTGGGCCCCCCAGGAATCCCGTCCACGGAGTCACGGTCCCCGGCAATCATCCCACATGGTCCCCATGCGAAACAGCAGCAGCCCCAGGTCCTCCATGAAGACCAAGCAGGCCTTCCTGCTGCAGGCCACACGCCTCACCAAGTTGGCCCGTCACATGTGCCGTGACCTCATCAGGCTGCGCCAGGCAGCCCGCCGCCCCTTTGTGCCCATTAACTGTGGCGCTATAAAGGCGGAGTGTAAGAGCTCTTTAAATTCCTAACTTCCATCACCCTCCATCTCGCTGCCATTCCCCCATCTACCTGTTTCTCCTTATTATTAATATTATATTATTATTATTATATTTTATTTTGTATTTTTTTGGTTCCAATAAAGAGTACCTGCCCCCACCCCATTCGTTCCTGTTTCATCATTTTTAAAAATCATTATTCCTTTTCTCCCTATAGATTTTCATCCCTTTGAGTTGAGAGTTTAATGTTAAGTTTGATGTTTTTTATTTACTTTTCTAAAATGTCTCTTGATGTGTGGCCCAAGCGCTGGCCCAAAACAGCCGGAATGGAAAGATGCAATTAGCACTAAGGTTTATATTTTGAAGGCTAGGTTGTATATAAATATATTTTGTCTTCCCAGGGGATGTTTTTGCCCCATGTCCTCTGCAATTACAGCTTTATTTTTGCAGGGATAGATGTTTGTTTATCTGATGCTTCAACATATACCAGAGACTGTCTCTAGGATATAGGACTTGACTGAAGTGACTTTCTCCTCTATAGTGCTGTAATTCCTGTTTATGTGGCTCTGGCTTGATGTTTCACCTGCAGCTGCTGTGAGCATGTTCTTAGAGACTAAGGAATGCCATTTTTGTTCTGTGTTTATGCTAAAACCCTCAGATTTAGTGCTGATGGTCTTTGTGGCCGGTGCTGAATCTTTAACGTGTCACCAGCACAGCTCCGTAAAAGCCGATCAGGGAGGCGAACTCGTGTGGCCGGTACCCCGCAGTCTCCCCTCCTGCCGCCGCACCTTCACCCCCCAGCCCTGTCCGGGTGACATTTAGGGGTCACACCCCTGCTCTTTCTGTTCTCCCTGCTGCATTTGCCGAGTCACGGAGGCAAGTTTAAGGCCAGACAGGTGTCTGATTAAGCTGAAATACATACACCAGGGTGTCTGAAGGTGATGATAGGACTACCAATACCCTGGTTGGGGGGGGGGGGACTCGAAAGCAGGGGAACAGAATAATGTCAGATCTGGCACGTCATTAATGGGCATTAATGGGTCCAGTGTTCTGAAGCATGGTTCTCTGTATGTTCCCTGGGCTTTGGGTTCCAGTAGGTTAAAGGCAGATGCGTCTGTAGCACTTCGCGTTACTTAGCAGGCTTTTGTCTGCTGCTTTTCACAGCGGTAGTTACACTCCCCGAGCCAGAAAGCTGCACTGCTTGCATTCCAGCTGCAAATCAAATCTGCGCTCGGCCGGTCTCGTCCTCACCCTCCGCCCCCCCCACCCCCACCAGTGCGTCATTACTCAATTAGGAGGGCGTCACATAGGAAGTGCTAGTCATCGCTCTCTCTGTAATGGGGTAACTAACCCTTTCTGCCTGAACCTGGGCCCACCCTGCCCCTACACATGGTGGCTAGTAATTCTCCAATTGGCGATCAGATAGGGGGGGGCGGCAGTCAGGTAAGTGATGCACTTGATCTAATACAGATAGTGAGGGGGGGGGGGGGTGTCTGTCACGTATGGTGGAGGCACTTTTGACACAATAAGGGTCCCAGAGAGAACCAGTGAGGACAGGATGGCTTGATTCAGTCGTGTGAGTGTCGCCTGGCTATGGAGGTGTTCTGTGCTTCTTGGTGGGAGGGTGACAGCACTAGGCTCCCTTCCACAAGGCTGCTTTTCTGCGTTACACTTTAGCACATGTCCTGCTGTACAGGGAACTTAAGGTTATGGGAGGTAGCTGCCGTCTTATGGTCTCCTTTGCTGTTTTGTTTGAACATTTTGTTCTCTTTGCATCCACTGCAGATAAATGAGAACATACAGGCTGAATCAGGAAAAACATACAGCCCTCCTACGGCAGGAAAAGCTTAATGGAATGTTTAAAGAAAGCATCACACAGAAAATAAATCTTCATTTGTCTGTAAATACATACACTGAAACATAAAATAACCTTTAGGGAAGCACATCATGTCAGATCGAACTTGTTATATATGTCAAGCTTGAATTGAGCAAGATACAGATCGTGTTCCATACCGGGTCCTACATTAGGTATTTAAAAGCTGATTCGCGCAAGCAAGTGCAAAAGATCTCCCGTCTTCGGTTTTGTTAGTCATTAGCGAGACTTGCATAATATCACAAGTGCCGCGTGACCCACGTAAACAAGTCTGCAGATGTCACGCTAATCTGAGCCAGGTGCGGTAATATTTCAGAATATGTGTTTGGGATGCGAAAATTATATTTTTAAAAAGCGGTAAAGGGTTTTGTGGTGAGAGTATGACATAGGATTGCGATGGGTTTGTTTTCTTGTGTAGCAAAAATATCTTTTGCCGCTCTAGTGTAGTTTTGCCTTTATCAGGGTTGTCGACTTTGGTCAGCGGACTGGAATGAGATTTTCGATGCGAGACAAGACCGCACGCACATGCACACGCATTTACATGTATGTAAGACTTTTATTACCTTGTATATAGTCTGTAGGGTTTGATCATCATATATGGTGGTCGTCGGATAACGGCGTAGAACTTTACTTTGCAGAAAGTATAGTACATTCTGTTGTGTACAAGGGATTTGTACAGATGGACACTGAAATGTCGATTCTTTCGATCTCTTTGTTTTCATTATTAGATTCGATTCTAACGTTTAATATCGATTTTTCAGTCGGCTAATTAAAATGTTTATATTAATGTAGAGAAAATTACGTGACCTACTATCTGACAGGACCGCCCTGGAAAGGGGCCCAAACGCTAGGAAAAGGGAACAATGGAACTGCCGTTTTGCTGATAATATTTGGATGAAAATACTGCAAAGTGACACACTACTTGTGCTAAGAAATAGTGCGCCCAGACCATAGCTTTCTGTTTTAAATAACTGTAGTAAAACAGTTTCTAGGATAAATCAATTATACAGTCAACTTTATGCCCATCAACGCGACCAATATCCCTCAGGAGGGCAGGCGATATGGAGTCAACGGCGTAGGAGAGAGTCTGATATTTAAATACGAAGCCTTATTTACTGGGGGGCTTAATCGGTTCAAATTAAATATTGTGGGGTTGGTGGGGGCGGTTCTACTGGTTCTACGCCCCTGTTAGTTCAAGGTAGCATGATAACTTTGTCTCATGAATTACAACCAACATATGGAATATCTATGAACTATGTTAATCAAAAATTAGACAATAATAAAAGTTTTCATTAAACGCCATATCTAACTTCGATTTATGATTTAATCATATTTAATGTTAAATAGACCTTTATACATTACCGATGAACACTGTTGCATTAAACACACTTCACATAAAATCACACCGGAAGATGTCGCAAGCTAAAACAGAGTGCTTTATTGTCTAATTTATTTTCAGTACTTATATTGAGTTTGATTAAATTTGCTGGTTTCCTATTCAAGCTGTTATGCCAAAAAATATCTCGATAATGACGGTCTATTGTCGTAAATGTAAAACGCGATGTACAGGTTGTTCTGTGTTTTCAGTTTATTCTTTATGTGTTTTGGTTATTTCTGCAAAGGGTCACACTTTTTGTATAGCCTGCATGTCACCCCTGGGATTTGCACTTTCTATAATGACGTTAGAAAAAGAAAAAAAAAACTTTCACCACAGTCAGAAAGAACGGAAGTGTGGCGGCACAAAGGACTCACCGTTTCCAATAAAGCCAGACTCTGGTTTAGTAGAGTGCCTAAGGGTGTACACCACCCTCAGATTAATAATGTCCTCCCTTAAGTGGTAGTGACATGGTGGTGGGAATCGTGCCCCCTCACTCATTTGAGATGCACCCTTAGGTATTGTGTTCTGGACCCAGTCCAGAATGAAGCACAGTATAGCGTGCTGAAACATAATTCGCTAAGACCCTTCATAGATACAATACAAGCATATGCACTTGAAGGTTTGACGAAAACGGTCTTCCAACACATCGGTAGGTGTGTTATGTTTGCCAGAATTTAATTCATAAGCCTATTCTGAACTTTGTAGCCTTCCTGGTGGAGGTGTGTGCTTGACGGTGGCAGTCTCTCCCAGTAGGCCCTATTCACGAATCACACCTGAGCCCATCACACACAACGCTGCCTCTCCATGATTGTTTTGCATTTTTTTCTTTTAAATCCAGCATGAATTGGTTGTATAAACAGCATGTGTAAAATAAGATGTAATCAATTACAAAAAATACGTGCAGTTCTTACCGTTGATTGTCAGTGAGGACCTGGTGGGGTAAACTTGGTTGACGACCATTAACAGGTATCGCTGGGCTCCTAAGAGAGAAGAAACAACTAGTAGAATTCATTTGATCTAATTACCTTATTTCTTGAGGTTTGTTTCCAATCAGCGGTGTGGCTTAAAGGTCAGTATAGAAAGTTGCTGACACTAGAATCCTCTAACTGTCTATCATACCTTCATGGTTACCGATCCTCTTTCAGGCCTCTTGAATATTAGAAGGCTTGGCAGTCTTATTCTAGTCCTCCTGTTGAGTCTGAATGTCCATGCATATAGTTCTTCAATGTGATAGATTCTGATTTATTCTGGGCATTGACTGGGAATAGATTCAAAGCTATTCTGAGTAGTTGTCAGTGATTGGCTCAGACGTTTTCCTTGTTGCCACCCCCTTTTCCCTGTATGTGAAGCTGGCAGGTCAGCCAGTCAATATATTCTTCTTGGAATGCTGGATGCTGCTCCATGAAAGCTTCCAAACTATCAAAGCAATACTACTTGGCACAGTTGAAGATGACACGTAACTAATGATGGTATCTATGACTTAAGCTGTGCTTGAATGTGTACACTGCTGCCACCTTGTGATAAAACCCCTAAATGGAACAGAACAGAATAGACTCCATTATTGTCACAGTATCCAGCAATGCAATCCTGGCATACTAGTTGACCGTCTGATTACATGCGCATGCATGACTGTTTCATTAATGTTGCTGTTGAAACATGAAAGAAACCTTTTGAGCTTGCACGATAATCAGCTACCTGGACGCCTAGTTGACTGTCTACCATGCAGATAATTGTCACCCAGGTGCTGAAGGCCTTCCATCATTATACGGCTTGTTTCTTTGATGCTGTTCCCTTGTGAAAAGCCTTGTATTTGCAGCCGAGAGAAAGTACTATTAGGAAATACAGTGTTTCTTTTGTACAATTAATGCCTGTCCAACTCTAATACACATGTTTCTCTATATATAGGGAAAGCTTTGTAAATGTTAAAAGTTTAAATGCAAAAACACAAAATGATCATGGACGATATATTGTAACAGTAATAGTGGTCAATGAGTCCTGCTAAATAAAAGCTATTTAAGAAAGATCTAGCCCTTTGTTCTGACAAGTACTTCCTAAAGTGTTTTTGGGAGGGATGTGGGAGGTGGAGCTAAAGAAGATGATGTCATCAAGGGCTCAAGAGCCAGACCTGGGTCTCTCTTTCAGTCCCAGCAGAAACATGTTTGCCAGATAACCATCTGAGAACCTTAGTTCAGCTCCCCCTGGAGCCCGTCCTGCTTAAAGCAAACTCTAGGTGGATCAGCTGTTTTTTTTCCAGTGCGACTTTGGGATGCAGAGATGTGCTACCTCTGCACCAGCAGTGAAACGAAAACCTGAAAGCAGAACTGCTGATGAAGATATATAAAACTTTCAAGTTTTCGTTTCTCTGTTTGTGTTGTGTTTTCATTTTGGGTCGAGTCAAACAGCCCCAGATGCACTTGGAGATTCTCTGCTAGAGATTTTGAAGTTTGCTCTCCCAGCCAGCTTGGTTGGTCTTTATGGGCAACCGTACCTCTCCTGTGAATAAACTAACATGTCAGCTGAGCGTTGTTCTGTCCTGACCCTGGCTCGCTGCGGCTGGCGCACTATGAATTACCCACTTGCAAGTTCTGACGTTGTACTATTAGAATATTTCTCTCTCCACCATCTGCTGTTCTTGCGTCACCCTTCATGCTCCTGTGCTTCTGCTGTGTGTCTGTGAGTGTCTTGTTATTTCCAATCCCCATCTGGTCAAAAGAACAGAAAAGGGAAAATGGATTAATGAATGAATGAATGAATGAATGAACAAACAAAAATAAAACCATGACTTAAATTACCTTTGGAGTTCTTGTAATTTCATGAAATAGTTGCCAGCTGCAGCCCCTGTGCACTCAGCGAGAGAGTCCTGATTGGCTAGCACACGGCCAATCTGCTCCTCCCATGCTGCATCTCTCCACCCTGTATGCGAATCTGGCAGCTGAAAATAAATGATTAATCCATCATTTGTGGGACTGCTGAACTGGGCCAGGGGCATCAATTATGGTGCAAGGGAGAATATATTGGTCAACATCATTTCATCTGAGATCCACAACCACAACCTATTCATTTTCAAATATAATTTCAAAACCTGTCAATGTTAGCTGGAGATTTTAGTCTGATATTTAAATTCTGACAGATTTTTAATCTCGGAGCTTGCCTCGCCCTGAGCTGGTTAGTCCTAGCCTGGCTTTACCCAGCCTTCTGACCTCTGCCTGTCTTTCACCAGCTCACAATATTCAGTTCAGTTCAGCACTGGATCGAAGCTCAGACTTTACTTCTGTGATTTTCCATCAGTTCCTTGAGAAAAGGCAGATCTTACGAAACCTTTTACGTTTCGGTTTGTGCTGAGATCTGCTATCTTTTTTATGAAGCTGGTGGCCCTATTTTAAAATGCGTTATTCAACGTTTTTTTTTTTTTTCCTTTAACTCGAGCATTTAGCATTAGTGTTTGGTCGAGAAGTTCATCTTGATTAGAGTTTCCTACTTGTCACACACAACCATCTGCCAACCGTCCCTCCTCCCCCCCCCCCCACTTTACATACTTATTAATGTGATTCTTTTATTTTGTCACCTGTCCACATTGCTGCCCCAGTTGCTCCAGACCAAATGTAGCCATGACTGCAGCCATGACAGTTGAGTATAAAAAGTTATAATCACAACCACAAAGTACTCAACTGGTTGACTGAAAGAAAACCTTGGTCTGGATTTGTACTTTCTGGACCTGAACTTTCCACCTCTGTCTGTAATGGATTCCTTTTGTGCGCAACTTCCCCAACACTGAACATCACGCACCCAAGGGGAAGAAGAAGTGGTCTCAGTCACCAACCACCACTTACATTAGCTATGTTTCACCTTCACACCACATTCAATGACTTATGGACTTAAAGACTAGTGTACTGAATTACTTCGGGAGATGCATAGTGTCAGGGGGAGACGTTTGGAAGCCACAGGTCAAGGTCATCCAAATGGGTAGATAAGGGACACATTGTTCCTCTCAGCTGGAGCGGGACTGTCTGGGTGTCCCCCCGAATTAGCGGGAGTCTCTGGCTTCTGGTCTGACCTGTTTGGGATACTGCCCCAGGATCCCTTGCCGGGTGTAATGTCACGAGGAAGGTGCAGATGTATCATTTTGATGGATTAGAAGTGCATAGTGCTTTTTCTGCAGAGGAAATAAGTCTGGAAAAGAGCTGGCACTCAGCACAGGGTGAACCTGATAGGATGCCCCCCCCCCCCCATCCTACGTGGTTCAGTTCACATTTTCACAGAACCACCCAGCGCCTGACACTGCCCGACATCTGCTGTCCCCTCAGAGGGAGCTGGCGTGTCTGCATGCGAGGTCGTCTGTTGATGGGAGTCACCTGTTTTTTTCTGGTCAAAATTCTGTCCACATTCTTGACGCTCCTGATTCTTGTATGGCTCCCATCTCTCATTGGCAGAGGCCGCTGTCACTGTCAAAGGCCGCTGTCACTGTCAAAGGCCGCTGTCACTGTCAAAGGCCGCTGTCACCTATAATTATAGGTCTGAAATGGCGAGGTATAGTGCTTCTGGGAGAGCAGGCTTGTTTGTGCCAGAGAGCTTTGGGATTTGTGTACCTTTCTCAAGGAGTTTGGGGTCCTCCGATGACCAGCTATGTTCTGAACCTCACGCTGTTCTTTTTCTCTGCAGACATGAGCAGAGGTCCGGAGGGAGGGGGCCGGCCAGCCCGTCTCAGAGCATCCCAGAGAAGCACCCTCTCCAGTGTCCTGCAGTACCTGGGTGAGCCACATGTGGGCACACTTACAACCACACTTATTCACAGAAATATAACAATGAACAAGGCAAACAGTCATCCATGCACATGTACAAATATGACCGAGATGCACGATACAGACACATTTGTACATACATGTATGTGAACAAGTCGCTTTATCATCCTTATTGAGGAGATGAAAACTTGTCTTTGAGTCACACGCTTGTAAGTTTGCTGAATAAAAATGAATTTTATTAACCGGGATGCATACATATAAACCGCAATTCCCACATACACTCTTGAGGCAGTCTGCCAGTTGTACTTCTCTCATATAGCAGCGCCCTCCATTGACCAACGTCCTGCCGTTTCAGAATCTCGGCCCATGCCCCACGCTCCTCGCACACCCCGCACCCACGGCCTTCGGGTCCAGCCCCCCAAGAGCCTGCTGTCCTCCCTCCCCAACCACGGGCCGCTCGGCATGCTGGGAAAGCGAAGTTACCACCACCACAGCCGAATAGAGGCAGCAGAGAGGCGGGGAAGTGTGGGTTGCCAAGGTAAACTGTGACACACAATCCCCGCCGCTACACGTCACATGATTTGACACATCACATAAATGGAGAACTAGAGCATGAGTCAGAGTGAGACGCTCAGGAAGGACTTGATTACCGAAACTCCTTTGATTGTAAGCGTCCTCATTGCGTCTCTCAGAATAGACGGGAATGAGGAATCATCTTCAGACACGCAACATAGTGGATCAAAACATCATCTTCATCATCTTTCTGCGCTGACCCCTGCCTGCCCATTACTGCCCTTCCTCTTTCATCGTACCCCCTTCTCAAACAGCAATGTAATCACTGAGCCACCTTCGGGGGATGGCTGGTGACTGTAAGCACGTTCCTGTGGGGTGCCAATAAAGGCAGAGACACAGCAGACTCACCGCCCCGACCCCCCCGATGGTTATCTCTAAAGCCCAGTCTCTCAGGGGTAATTGGCATCTTGTGTGCTGATAAGCGATCCCAAAGTATAAGATCAGCAAGCCGGCCATCTAATACGTGCCAAGCTGAAAACAAACAAAGCCACACATTACCTGCTTAGTGACAAGAGCCAGTAGCACAGTGACACAACTGGACAAGAGCCAGCGGCGATGTCCGTCGTTGAGTGTCAGGGCACAGGGAACTGAGACTCTGTCGATGCCAGCACCAGGTCCAGCAGGAAGCTGAGCCGCGACACGCTCAGGCCCATTCAGGTTTTCTGCTGAAATTTTCCCATGATTCACTCTGCTCTTACCAAACAGTACAGAGATCTCTCAGTGCCTTCTCTCCATCCTGCGCATTTTTGCTTTTCTTACAGATAACTCCAGCCATGTTGTAGGGTCCATACTGGTGAGTCCTCCTCCTCCACTTATCGCTGCCCTTCAACTTTCCTCTGTCTCTTCACTCACAGATGCTTAATGTGTATCTTACCGCAAGAAAAGCCAAACAAATACTATTTTTGCCACATGACCAATACTGTGGAATTGCACATTGTGTATTATGTGTTTTCAAATACGACTGCAGCAAACTTTGTGTGGACACAGACTAATAGAATTATAAAAATTAAACATGAAGTGGAAATTTATTAAGGATACGGTATGGCTGTATTTCAGTTCCTAGATCTAACACCTCTCACATGCATGATGTATAATGTAATAGTGTGCTGAGACTATAATGAATTTGCATCCTGTAGATATCTCCTGGTGTCCCATAATGAAAACATCATGATCAGACACTCCGAGCCCTTTGCTCTTCATTGGAAGCTCAGCCTTGCTGCACATATGCCCAGTCGACACCTTTAGAGCGGCCTGCCTGTGATACATTATCTGCTTCGCTTCTGTTCCATTTTGGACAAAAGCGTTTGATAAATAAATCAACGTAAATGTAAATGTCTCTAGAGGCACTTGATACCTGCTGAAACCCACCAGTTGGCTGGCGATGCTTTTAAAAGCGAAAAGCATCTCCAGCTCCGATCTGTCCTCCTCCATTTGCGGCAGGCAATTTCAGTGTCATTAGCCTCCTTGGGAAGCCTGTGTAGCTCTGATTTTGGACTGTTTAACTGCACGAGATTGATTTCCAGTCCATCAGCGTGATAATTAGCCAGTCTAGGCTCCACTGAGTCGGTTCCCGCGCCCCTGTCTGGGTGGGATTGGCTGGTGTGGGAGATAAGGGGAGCCGTTTCCCATGGGCAGCAGAACTCAAGTTCAGGGTGACGTGACTCACCAGGGAAAGAACAGTGAATTACAACCCCTCATGTGTGCTGAAGATTAGCTGGAAAATGCCGTTCTTCAAGCCACAGAAGATGAGCCTTCGTGACTCAAGACTAGACAGCGGGTATTTCTGGTAAATAAGTCTGTGGTTAACACCTATCCCCTTGGCCTGCCCCCATTCCCCCACCTAGCACAACGGGAGGAGTGGCAGCAATCCCCCCCGGAACGTGGAATCCATGCTCCACAAGCGACGGCCCAACTGGATTGAGGCCCCGGACGACAGTTTCTTCCTCGTGTCCCAGGAAGCCAGGTATGTTCAATCAATCGTCTGTTCCACTTCTCTGAAAGATATCCCTCCCCCACCACAGCCTCTTCCACATCTCCGTCGCACTGCACGGTGGGCCCCCGATGGCTCCCAACCGCTCACCGGGTTTCAGCACGAGTTCAGGTGGCCAGCGGGCCCGTTGGCACAGCTCAGCTTCCCCGCCTACGGGGTCCCCTGGGCTGGTGGGTAGCTGAATGCCGAGCGAAGCTCCAGCGTATGGTCAGCCAGGGGTTTGCCGCGGAGCGAGCGGCGGTTTATCTGAGCGTCACGGCTGTCTGAGGATGAGGCGGCTTCGGTCTAAAGCCAGATGGTGTGAGATGCCCCTTAAGTGTGTTCTGGAGAATGTGCCAGTGATGTGGGCACCACAGGTAACCCTGAGGCCAGTGTGCGTGTGCAGACACTGTACCGGTCTCACATGGGTCACTGGGGGGGGGGGGGCACCACCAGCTATGTCACTGAACACTGTCAGTATGGCGTAAAGATAGATGGAGTGTGGAAGAATACAGGCCCCCACTCCTACTCAGATTCAGCCTGACCCTCCGCCCCCCAGCCCTTGGCTGCTGGAAAGCTGCGCTGCTCCCCGAGCCTCAGGCAGTACACGCTGGCGATACGCCAGGCTCACACTCGCTATAAGACATGAGGCAGAAGGCCCCGAGCTGGCGGACGGCACACACTGGAATGCCGGAATGTTTGATCCCGGACCAGGATGCCACGGGCCAAGGCACATTAAACCCTGCATTTGCTCATCAGTGATAAAAGCTACAGCATGATTCAGCACATGACACTCACGGTTTGAGGACACAGAGGGAGCTCCAAACAGTGCAGTATGCCCCGGCTCGGCTCCCAGTGCATTGTGGGCCAGCACAGGGGTACGCTCCGATGTGTTTGCCACTTCCTTGTCAATGACCGGCTGCTTGTTTCATTTCAGTGCCGCAGCCGTTAGACCCCTGCTGACGGTAAGTGTGGCCTCCCACCGCAACCCCCCCTTAAAACCCTGCACACACCCAGCCCCCCACCCCCATCCACCCAGCCAGGCCCTGCACACATGCACCTGACCTTACTTCTCGGCACTTGGTAACTCGTGGGGCCCGTGAGTGGACCGTGGGTGGTGGTTGTGTGGTAGAGCACGAGTACCCGCCCATAACAGGTCGACCATAAGTACTTAAAAACATGCAGAGTTAAGTCACTGTAGCGAGGCTCAAAACTGACAGGCTATAGACTCCTCCCACTCAGCGCTTCATTTAATCCCATTGGCTTTAATCAGCCATGATTGACAGCACATGGCAAAGCTACCACTCTAAGGCTTTTAAGCCTCTTTTGTCCAATACCACCAGCCTACTGTCATGTGATTCGGTATCAAACTCAAAAATGTAGGCTCCAGCCTAAATTTAGCCCTGCTACCTGATGGATGAGCCATTAGCAGCAAGCAGGACCAGAGACGAATGAACGTTCGACAGCGGGTGGTGAGGGCGGGGCCCCTGGGAGAGCTTCTGCCACACGGGTGAACCTGGCGGGCCGCACTCGCTCATTAAAGTCAGAAGAGGTGTCCGCGGGCATTCATTGCGATTTTGTGCATTAATCCTTGCTTTACATGACAAATTGCACCCACCCCACTCCTCCTCACCACAGGAGTGTGACATCATTACTATAGTCCCCCCCACCCGTTCCTCTCTATTGCCAAAGCGTTCTTCATAAGACATTTTTACTTTTAAGGATCTATATATGATGTAATCACTCCAAAGTGCATCTCCGTCAACGTGAATCACCCTTAACATGCTATGGGCCACGAGGAGGCCAATGAGCAGCCCTGAAACACACAATGACCTCCAGACAAGTGAAATGATCACTGACTTTAGTCATTAATTTCAGGAGCTCCGAGACTGTGGGTCTCTGGTGCCATTAAGGAAGTGAGGCTTGCTGCCCATGGTTTACACAAGGGTCTTGTCAATAAGTGGCTCTCTTCTTCACATGAGGGGGCCACCCCACTGAGCACATGCATGGATCCGTCTGTGCGGGGGGGCTCACATTGCCCCACGTCGGTCGGTTGCCTGAGAAACAATAATATATTCTCATGAAAACACAGTGCTTCCCTATCAGTCTGCCCGCAGTTCCTCTGATGGAATCACAATGTGGTAGGCCCTATGTAAAGCTGCTTGAATTAACTGGGCAGTCATCAAGCCCTCAAGTGCGTTTCTCCAAATGCATTGCGTGTCGTGCATCTGTGTGTATCTCCGGATGTTCAGTCTACTGGGGCGTGGACACGTGCATGTGATTAAGGACCAGGAACCCTTCAGGGTACTTGGCCGGCAGAGGTTATCATCAACCTTACATCATGATTTATACTTTACTATGCAATTTTCCTAATTTAAAAAGAGATTTTATTTATCATGCAGTTACAGCCAAGAGAGTAGAACACGGTACATAAAGATATACAAATGAGACGAATGTTCCTCTCAAAACAAACAACTGGGAAACGGTCGTTTCGAATGTGTCAGAGTAGAGCTGCATTATGCAGTAGTGGAGAAAGCCTGACAAATATCCGGTCTGATCTAATCAGACCTATTAAATGCAGACTCAACGTCACACTATGACTAAGACTTCTTTGATGTTTTGATGGCAGCTTTCTGAAATATCTCTCATGCAGAAAATCACACCACAACTCCTGCCCCTTGGGTTTAGATGGGGGGGGGGTGGGGGGAGGTCAGCCACCGACGGTGATGGGTCTCCTGTGGACCTGACGGTATATAGATGGTAAATAGCTAGATATTCACTAACAGCAGACCCTGGCAGATTTGGACCCTCTCTGGGAGCTGTAGAATATGACTACTCCCTACTATTGATGTACCTGATCCAAAGTGATTTGTTTTCATGTTGATGAAAGTTCTTCCTATGACAATCAGAGTAAAAATTTCATTACTGACCCCACCAAACAACCACCCATCACTTCACAGGCCGACATACACACTCCTCAGCCACACTGTCACTTATCAGTCGATAAATTGAGACGCGGAGGTTGTCAGTAGGGGCTGCTGATCTTGGGTGTCCTTTCTCTGCTCCGGTGGGATCCTGGCTCTGACCTCACTCTGTCCCTGTCTCCAGGACGGTCCGGAGGCTGCTTTCTCGCTCCCGGCTCAGGAGGGCCTGTAGGCAGCCGTGCGAGCAGATCGATGTGAGGAGGACTCCTCATGGCCCGGCCCACGGTCACCTCCAGGACCTGAGAGCCCGAGACCCCATCATCATCCAGGACTGACCCCCAAAGGAGACCTCTGTGATCAACCCGCCGACATCCCCCATCATCCTCGTCTCACCTCCTACCCATTCTGGCTCTCGGCTCATTGGCCCCCCGAGAAACCAGAATTCCCATCATGTACCAGCATCACTGGAAGAACTAGTTCCTTTTAAAAAGACACTATATCCATACAGTATGAAACGTGCCCGTGTCTGTCCTCAGCTGGGGAAAACAACAGAAATAGCAAATCTAAAAATGCCATATTCAGGTTGCGGGTACATTCTATTACACGGATATTCTTCCTTCCATGATGATTACTCCATTGTAAATAACAAACTGTCCAGTTTTTGAAATGGTGTTTTTAAACGGTGACCTTTGGGTTTTATATTTGCTTCAGCCATACTCCCATCCCCCACTTTGCTGACAATCGGTACCCTACAGAGTGGCGAGTTCGCGGTGAGATCAGCCACCATGAGACTGACCAGGGGCTTCAACTCAGTCGCCTTTCAGTTTGCAGCCAGATGTCTACTAGATAGATTCACAGGAAACACCTTGTTCAAAGGTACAACAGCCAACCCGCCTATAGCTCGCCTCTGAATGCCGCAGGCCTCGGGCCCGTCTGTGGATCACTCTCTCCAGCGGGATACGTCGAAGCCCCTAGATTTGACCTAGACAAGCCTGCGATTTCCTCTACCCCGTTTTTTTCTGCTTCTGCTATAAGTCCAAAGTGTCTGATGAGATGCAAAGCAGAATAAAATGTGACTGTTACAGGCAATCCCTCCCCCCACCAGGATATGACACCTTTTCTCTTTCACTGCAAAGATATTGATGACAGTAAATCTGCATCATCTGTCATTGATTACTACATCTGGGTACAAAAGCTGGTGGCATCTTTGCGCATCTTCTACAACTGTGCCATGGTATTAGACGAAATATGATTATGAACTTAGGAGATAGCAAATGAACACTTGAAATTGCTACGATGAGAGGCAGAGACCATCGCGCCATGAAGATGCATGTAGTTAGGAAGAGGACAGATTTGTTTCCCAAGATAGTACTTGCGTATTGAGGAAGAGTTTAACAGAAAACCAACGGCAAAGAGATATTTAACAAAGCCAGCAATGTCTCAAGGTCAACAAGGTGCTGAATACTTCACCACCCTGGAAAATGTTTCATGATTTTCAACCTCAACGGGAGGACAGCTACAATGTGAAGCTTGTAGAATGGGCCTGGAAATATTTAGAATGGTATCATTCACTGATGGAGCGAAGAGATAGAGAAAGGAATCAATCAGAAATGACAGACCTTATTCTCACAGACAGACTCCAGCGAGGAGTAGTGGTGTGATTTTCTGGACTGGAACAATTGGGGGTGAGCTGACTGGCCACTGGCAAGCTGCTCAAGGTATGAACTTGACTGCAGATGCTTATGTTGAATTTCCAAAAAGTAACTTTGTCCCGTGGTGTAAAAGTAAGCATTTGGCAATAAGATAAAACATGCTTTTCATGCATGACAATGTTTCGTCATAAGCTGTAAGGAAGACAGACGAATACTTGATCAAATTAGACTGCAAAAAATAGCCATCTGATGGATTGACCAGTATCTTCATTCATTTGAATCCCATTAAGAACCTATGGAGCATCACAAAGCAATAGAATAATGGCTCTCAATGCAAGTTTTCTCCAAACAAAGAAGAAATATTCCACCTGCGGAAATTCGGAATCTAATTCGGTCAGTGGATAAAAGACCTATATTGGTCATATCTACCCATGATGGTGTAAACAAACACTTTATCTAGGGGGTTTGTTATATGAGTCATTATAACATCTTTGTTATCCATTCTAAATAAACATTGCTACAAATTACTGCTTCTGTACCAACCATATTAATGAAATTGTTATCATCATCATTGTTTAAGATTGCATAATAGCATGACACAGTGAAAAGGTGCATATTTTGGTAAATCATGGATATTTCTCTAAATATTACATGACATGTTGCATGACTTTGATCACTTATTTCTACATAAACAATGAAAAATTGGTATAATTTTCACTAGTGTCTAGTCATATTTGTGGTATCAGATAATTCATGTTTTGCATAACAGGAGTAACAAGACACAGAGCAAAAGGGTGTTAGCATGAAAAGCTGAATAAGACGCGACTTGAGACCAAAATGTAGAGCGTTTTTATCACAGGAAGAGAAGGCTGGCTTGCAACCCCCTCCTGCTAGGGACCGACACCAGTTCCCCTACTGTGATGAACATTTCGGTCACCAGTCGCGGGTCTCATGCACTGACAATCCCTTGCATTTCCCAGAAGCCGACACACCCAGCTTTCCTGGTGGAACGACAGCAACGCTGGTAACAAAGTTTAAAAATGCTCAAGCTTTTTCGTCAGGATGGTGCAAAAACCATTGCCTGCTATAATGTGTTCTGTTGCGTGGCAAAAACACCCTTCTTCCTGTGAGAATGGCCTGCTTGGAAACTCATGTCTTCTCATTAGGCACTCTCTGATTGGTCAGCTTATATTAACAAGCATACGGTTTCTGAACAGTGGGTTTCTAACAGCAGAACACAGATTTTGAGCTACAATTAATATCGCCTATGTTATCAGGTCTCTTCTTAAAATCTGCGTGGTATAGTTAGAACACTGGAAATAAATACTCTATGCTTTAGTCCATGTATTATTTGTAAATTCAGATCTGCCTGTTTGAATATTTTATATTTGTCTTTCTTTTCGTATGGAGCTAATAGTGATGCACAAAGTTAAAGTGTTACCTGGGAAACCTGAGCCATTCCGTCAGTGAACTTGACAATCTGCGGGTAAGTCAGAAACACGCCCGCCATTTTTCAGGTTTAGTCACAGACTGTGTAAAGCAGACATTGATGAGCCAGAAAATGGCTGACAGTGGGCTGAATAAAGAGAACAAGACTGCACAGCACACTGGGATCCCATGGGCCTCACCACGGCAACAAACCCCCGTATTCAGGATGAGACCGACGCTGGGCCCTCTGCTCATGGACTGTAGAAGAGGCTATTATAGGAAATCAAGAAGCAAACTTTTACCAAAATAAATTAGCATAATTTTATTACTAAAGTACAGTGAAAACATAAAAAAAAATATATATATATATCTGTTATATTAAAGATAGCAGATAAAATTAAAAACAAGTGTATGATAAACTGCCTACTTATGCCAAACGTTATCTGTACACTTGCACCTTACAAATCTGGTTACAACGTGCGGCACAAGTGGGGCGTGTTGCAGTGGCAGGGAATGGCTGCGCAGTACTATAGGATGCACTGGAGTATCCATTGAGGGCTCTGGGCGTATCTCCCTTCCCAATGTTGGGCAGAAGGTGTCAGTCCTCGCTGACGGTGCTTCCCCTCCGGCTGAGCTGGATCTGTAACAGGCCCAGGCCGTTGAAGGTCATCTTGAGGGCGTTGTGAAAGGAGGGGCTGCTGAAGCAGTAGATGATGGGGTCCAGGGCACTGTTCAGGTAGGTGAATGTGATGGAGAACCTGAATAACGTGGCCACCAGGTCAAAGCCGGAGGACTTATCGCCCATGATGAGTGCGACCACACCGGTGATGAAGCTCGGCATGAAGCAGAAAATGAATATGGCCATGATGGCCTGCACTGCCCGGATGGCCCGCCGCACTTTCTTCACCTTGTTCAACTGCCGGTGCCGCAGAACATAGATAATGCGGAAAGAGCAGAAAAGTAGCACCAGGAAGGGCAGCAGGAACTCCAGCAGGTGGACACTATAGTGCAGTTTCAAACCCATGGACAGACTGGTTTTATTGAGGCCAAAACTCTGGCACAGGGTGACATTGTTCTCTTCCCACGAGAGCGAATTGTTCAGCAGGGGGAGTCGTAGGGACACCACCACCACCCATTCCACCAGGGAGATGAGCCGTGCCTGGCACACTGTTATGTTGTTGATGCGATGGTGTGGGTGGACAATTTTCAAGTAGCGGTTGATCGCTACGGTCACCATGAACGCGATGCTGGCCGAGCGGTTGACGGCCATCATGAAGAGGGTGATCCTGCAGAAGGCCGGGCCGAACATCCAGCTGTCGCAGCGGCGGAAGTAGTCGATCTGGAACGGCAGGCCGGCGAGCAGCAGGAAATCGGCCATCACCATGTTCAGCAGGAACACCGTGTTGGGCAGCGAGTTCGGCATGCGGCAGCAGAAGATCCAGAGTGCCAGCACGGTGCC
The DNA here is from genome assembly GCA_015164015.2 of Brevimyrus niger. NCBI lineage: Eukaryota > Metazoa > Chordata > Actinopteri > Osteoglossiformes > Mormyridae > Brevimyrus > Brevimyrus niger. The sequence continues at coordinate 598,712 of JAABNY020000116.1, read as the reverse complement.
CGGCAAGCCCAGAACGAACTCGATGGACAAGAACGTTGGCAGCACGTTGACGAGCAGCGCCTTCGATGGCGGGCACACCTGGGATGAGTTCCCCACCATCGCGTGCCAAAAAGCTGTACCCCAAAAAGGCCAGAAACTCGGACTTCACGCAATCTTTGTTTATCTGGAACCTATACAGAGAGACTGGTTGAACAGAGGAACGACCATTAAGCACTTGTATAAATGGCACCTTTGTATGACTGTACCACCTCTAGCTTAACTTAGCTGACTTCACCAGCCAAGAAAACCTGACGAATATATATTTCCATTGTTAAACTGTTTTTAATGAGATTCTCGTTTCATTGGTTCCTGTATTGCCATTTTTGCTGACCTATGGCAATTACTAATTTATGGTGATATGAAAACACACAAGGATTTCCTCTTCACAACGCAAATATTCTAGGAGTCATTTTCTCTAACAAAAATTATAAAATGAGATTGTACTGGTTTCCATGGATATCCAGTGAAATGTATTAATTAATATACTTTCAGAGCATGCACCTCTATATTAGCATTGTCATGGTTTACTCATCATATTGTCCAAAATAACCGTATCAAATCACTTGAGAGCTTACCTGGCTGTGTGGAAGGGTACAGGATTTAAGAATGTAGAATATTCCGGAATCCACTTCAAAAAAGAAGAGGGGGGAAAAAAAGGAAGAAAAAAAAACAAGGACAGCTTGTGTCTGTGTCTCCAGCAAAGCAACTTCTGCTCTGAAACGCACTCTCAAGACTCTGCAGAAGAACTTCCTGCTGGTCTATGACAGAATGATAACATGGAGGGCTGGGGAGGGGGGTGAGGGGGAGGTGTCAAGCCTGATGTTTTGCAATTGATGTTTCTAGTAGAGCTGAGGCGAGTTCTTCCTTCTTGCAGGATTTCATTCTCCTTGTATGGAATTCATCGTGTATTGCAGCCAGTCTTGGGACATTACAGTCCCAGTGTTGTTTCAGTGGTGGGATGGGCCAGGAGCCAGAGAGAATAAAAGTCACGGACTAACGGGCTTCATGTTAAAGCGAGGACGCCGATCTGTTGACCCACCCGCACCGTGCATTGCTTTGCCGTGATTCATCGTTACTGTTCGGTGCAAGAGAAAGCACGAACGTTCAGAGGACATGCATTTCACCAACACACATGCACGACGTTCAAAACTAGGGGCTGGTGTCCCATGCTGGTGATGTGCCTTGGAACTGGGCCCAAGTTCACTCTCTGGTGAGAACTCCAACTTTGTACTCTGAGTAATGACCTCATTCGGCCTTCCCCCACCACCCCCTTCTTGGTGTGAGGCAAGAAGAAAATCGTGCTAGTGCACTGATCCTGCTGGCCAAGCACTTTTGGAGAGGAAAAGTACAGACATACCCAACACATGTTCCGGGAAGAATCCGACCAAGCAGTCGGTGACCTGTGAGACATGACGCGGGCATGTCCCTCCTGGTCCTGAACAATAAAAAAATAAAAAGGGTGCTGAAGTGTATGATACAAGTGGTTTATATAAAAATGGCCTCATTCAAACCGGCATAGCTGACGCTTACAGCAAAGCAGGTCATGTGACCATGGTGAAGGCAGTGCCAGGAAGTAAGCCTTACTGAGCATGCTGGAACCTGAAAGAACCCAATAGATAGAGCCTGTTGAAAGCTGGGGGTTGGTCTCTGTGCGTCTATAGCTATGACGGGAACTTTATTTGGTATGAATTAGTACGCACAACAGATTTAATGAGTAAAAATAGAAACTGGTAACTGCTGTTCGTTCCCTGAAAACTAGTGCCGCATGTTATCACAGATTATATGGCACATTCACAATAATGACCAGGGATAATTTGTCTGGACGCTAGCTTTTTGCTATTATAAGGACATTTATTTACGCCCACAATTTGGTAAACAGATTTGTAGTACACCTAAAAAAATAATGTGAGGCATATTGTGATGCCCAAAAGTTAGTAATCTCTATCAATTCAGCATGTTTAATAAATGTATCGGACTTTAAACTGCAAAAAGTAGCACTACACCACAGAAGTAATCGTCCAGAAGTAACAATATCTCCTGTTTCAAAAGATGTTGTGGCTGTTGGGCTGCCCCTTCCTTCAACGCCATTTCAGTGCTTATAGCGTCCATCATATACACAGCCTACCAAACCCATAGCATGCGCTGTGCTACACAATTTATTGAACATAAGGATACACAGAACTTACACAGATCTCAACCACATGATGCCAGCTCTCTACTCTGACTCCTCATCAAATACCTGAATTAATAATAATAATAATAATAATAATAAGATACATTACTGATCCCCATGGGAAAATTCTCTTTATACTTTCCTCAACTTGCTCCCTGTAGGTGAGAGCACGCTGGCCGTGAAGGGCAGCCACCTGCTTTGGCATCCAGGGAACCTTACTCCAAAACCAGCAGATGTGCCAAGGCTGAATCTGAACTGGAGACCTTCTGATCACAGGCACAGAGGCTTAGCCCACTAAGGCACACAACTACACATAGCAGCAAAGCACCTATATCAAGAAATATTAAGAGCAACCCATTCTAGGTAACCATCCATTTTAAAACAACCAGATTATATATGGAAAACTGACAATTTGACATACACCGTCTAGTAATCCTGCTTCTCATTAAAGTTACACAATAGTTGAGCTATACGCACTGGGGTGGGGATCTTTGTGGGGTAGGGGGATGGTTCTCATAATTTTTCCATGTGCATCCCATTACAACTAAATTGTTGAATATACCACAATGACAACCACATCCACAGTACCAATCAGAAGCGTGGACAAAGCCAAGCCACCTACAAAGGACAGTGATAGTGTTGCATCACATGACCTTTCCATCTGACCCAAACCCAGTGGAGATGGTTTTTGAAGGAGTCTGACCACTGAGTGATGGAAAAGCAGCCAGTGAGTACTCAGCATACATACAGGACCTCCTTCAGGACAGCGGGGAAAGCATCCCAGGAGGCCACCTCAGGGAAAGAGCAGAGTCAGCCAGTCCCTTGAGCAACTGGGCTTAAGGGCCTCGCTCAAGGGCCCAATGGTGACATCACTCTGCAACCTTCTGATAAACCTTTCAATGAGTAGGTGTGTCCAAACAAGAGTCGTTAAGCATTTCATTCTTAATACATCTTAAAGATTAAACACTGATAGAATATTTAAAAGATCAGGTCTGTGCTGACAGTGCATAAATTACAGACACCGCGGAAGGAAAGTCAGCGGCAAAAAAACCCCAAAGTCCCACATAAAAGGTGTTTCTGCTGCGCAAAATCATAGAAGCGGAAATTGTGATCAGCATGAAATGTGCATTAGGTAACTAATACATCAAAACCTCTATAAGCTGTGGGTGGCATTTGATTTGTGCTTTACAATAAATCAAACAGCCAAGGGTGGGTTCAATCATCAAAGTTTTCCTTTGCTTATGCCCTTTAGTTTATCTGCCAGGACTCCTTTCAATACCAAAATGGCAGCCTCTAGCCCTATGGATTAATACAATAACTCTAATATCACGACATTCCCCATATCTTTTTATTAAAAAGAAAAAAAAGCACACCATGTCCATCCAGTGTTTGTACCACATATGATCTGGGGTGTTGATCAAGTTTTATAACTCCTGCCTTGTTCCACAAGATGCAAGAGTTTTACCTGTCACGTACACAGTTGTACACATACAACATGTAGTGTAATATATCCCTGGTCCCTCCGAGCAGCTGTGCGTGACAGCAAAATATAAAGAAAAAGTCAGGGAAAATAATAAGATAACCACCATTGTGGAAGCAGCTGTACGGAGCTGTGACTGCAGGGTGGTCGGTGCCAGTTTGGTGGTAACCCCTGTACCTGATGGTGGACACCAGAGGTGAGGGGGGCCGTCAAGCTGAAGAAGGAGGCTTACTGGGAATTAATAGTCCAGGGGTCTCCGGAGGCAGCAGACTGGTACCGGCAGGCCAGGCGGAACGCGGCTCAGGCAGTCGCAGAAGCAAAATCCCGGGTATGGGAGGAGTTCGGTGAGGCCATGGAAAGTGACTTTCGGTCGGCCTCAAAAAGTTGTCCGAAATATCAGGAGGGGGAAGCAGCTCCTGGGTCCTACTATATATAGTGGGGAGGGGGTGCTGTTGACCTCACCTGGGGACATCACCCGGAGGTGGAAGGAATACTTTGAGGACCTCCT
>JAABNY020000116.1:565001-575800 GCA_015164015.2 Brevimyrus niger | reverse complement strand
CAGTACCTGGAATCTACTTTCACTTCTTCTGCATATCTGAAAAAACGGTGTGAGTACGAACACGGGGAAGTGTGTGCATACCTCCTCTCCTTCCTCAATATGATAATCCTTCCTGGTATTGGGTCCCCCTACAAACATGATGTTTAGCTGACGCGAAAACCTGCAAGCAGGAAGAAATGGTTAAGAGAGTAAAAAATCAAAGCGTGGGGGCACTTAATCTAAGACTTTAGATCGCGCTGCTTAGCCGGCATTTGCCTGTGATCCTGGGATCATCTTCGCTGCTTCGGCTGTGTGTGTGCAGGGTGAGATCTATCCTTTCATAAGCCATAAGGAGCCTAGTAGCCCGAGATAAATTTCGAGGGCCCCCGGTTTCGGTACATTTCGCCGATCGGGGGTGATCCTTCATAGACTTCGCTGATCTCCGAGGGGTGGGGGTCAGCCTCGATGGAGAGGGTTCACAGAACGGGGGAGGTCCCCCTCTGCACATTTCGCCAGGGCCCCCTTCAGCCGATCTGCCTAGTTTTCCTATGCTTAGATACAGCCAAGTGTGCGCGGCTCTGATTTATGGCCAAGCTACGAGTTACACGTCCCCGACTACCTGCCCGAACCCACAGCAATAGCACAGCTGCCCCGTCGTTGTCTGTCCTCTTACTCACATAAGTTTGTTGCAGACCGGTGGAAGGAAAGCCTTCTCGTTCTCTGCAATCCATTTGTCCACATTGACAAGCCTGATTTCGGTGTTCTCCATTATCAGTGAAGAAATGTATTCATGTGCAGGAAGTTGTCCCGAACTCCCACCGACGGACTCAGACCAGACTATTAGTCAAAGAAAAAAACTTACGGGGGAGGTACCGTACGTTTCTGCGAACTAAGGTTAAACTCCATTTCCCAATAAGTTAAATGATAAATGAATGCACGACCAAAGACCAGTTCAGAGATTAAGCAACACCGCCGATTTGCGTTAAATACGAGGCATTACTGAACGCAGCTCTTCGCAGATCGACTTCCGAATACTTTCTTCTTATTTACTTTGCGATTTTACAGCAGCTTATTTAATTCACCCTTACGAACCTCACGGTAAATTTAGGGTGATCTAAAGTGGCAATCGAGCACAACATCTTAAATTCAGTTTCAATAATCGGGGTGAATTCAGGTATTGTCGGACATTAGGTAATGTGGGACAGTTATTTCCTGGTTTATTTCCTAGCTGAAGTAGATCCAATATTAGAATAGTTGTTATTGAGAGCTGGTGTCGAAAGCACATGATCAAAACACGAATTTATTATTTGTACATAATTCGTATGTGATTATGTCAATGATATACTAGTGCAGTAAAATAAATAACGTGACAAAATCGTTAGAGAAAGGGGGGCCTGTTTCACGTAATGTGGAACAATTTTATATGCTGTCCAATGAATAGAGAAAGTATGTACAGTGGTACCTCGGTTCTCGAACTCACTAGAATTTCGAACAAACCAGAACTCGATCTGAATATCAGAAGTCGAACCGTGAACGCTGACCTAATATTATAATAAAATTGTAAGCGCCAGGAAATGAGTCACACAGCACGTCTCTGAGCGGAAACAAAAGATAATGCTTCAGTGTCAGCCTCACATTTGCTGCAGTAGCAGTGCTTGTTGGTGATGATGCTATTTTAAAGTCTGTATCAGGTAATACACTGTACTATATATCATTTTGTTAGCCATTGCTCACCAAAAAGTTATGTAATTGTTGTACAAATGTTTCAACCTAAAAGTTTGCTATTCGCGAACAAATTAAGGAATACAGAGTAGTAATAAAAATAAACAATGGACCGATTCAAAGTCATGTACATGACTACAATGCAATTCTTACTTGAATGCCTTCTTCACAGACTGGACAATTAACCAAATAAAGCAGCACAATATTACAGTAACTATATATCCATCAATCTATTTTCCAACCTGTTTGTCCTACTGGGTTGCAGGGGTCCGGAGCCTGGAAGCAATGGGCACGAGGCAGGGAACAACCCTGGACAGGGGGCCAGCCCATCACAGGGCACACTCATGCACTGTTCACTCACCCATGCACAATTTAGCAACTCCCATTAGCCTCAGCATGTCTTTGGACTGTGGAGAGAAACCAGAGTACCCGGAGAAAACCCCACGTTGACAAAATGCAAACTCCACACACATGCAACCCAGGCAGAGCTTGTAATCCGGGAACCAATTAATTGGATTTCCATTATTGCTTATGAGAGAAATTTGATCAGAACTTTAACTTTTTAGGATTCGATCCCGAGTCCGGAACGGATTAAGTTTGAGAACTTAGGTATTTAACAGGATGGGGTTCCAAATTCCAAATATATTCAATAAGCATACATAATCCATCCCTCTTCTGTAACCACTTATCCTATTCAATGTTGTGGGGGGTTCAGAGCCTATTCCAGAGACTACAAGGTAAGGTAAGGTAAGGTAGGCTACAAGGTAGGAAACATCCCAGGATGGGATACCATCCTATTACACTCACACACCATTCACTCTCACATACAGGCAATTGGATAACTCCAATCAACTTCAGTTTGTTTTCGAATTACAGTGGCGGGGGTAACCAGAGTACCAAGAGGAAACCCCACAACAACACAGGAAGAACATACAAACTCCACGCATAGCGCCAAGGCCAAAACTCAAACCCCCTTCCTAGAGATGTGAGGTAACAGTGCTAACCACTGTACTGGCTTATGTGCGTAATAAATCAATAATATTTGATTATTTATTTATGAAACAGGCCAACTTGAATTTGTTAAATTATTTTAGTGTTCGATGGCACCAAGGCAGACATAGGCAGAACAGAAAGTGAGAAGGGTGAAGGGACAAGCGGCTCGATACATGGGGTGAGGAAAGGATGGTGGGAGCAGGAGTGAGGAAGACTGAGCATAAGCAACTGGGGCAGGAGAGACAGACACCAAAGCTGAGACCATTAGAACTGGCCGGGGATGTACCGGAATTTACGCTTCAGTGCAGAGTGAAGGCCAACTTTTAGGGCCGTGGTCAATTAAAATGAAAAGAATTGCTGTGTTTACAAAGGAGGAAGAAGAAAGGCTGGAGAATGTAATCAAAACCTTGTCAATAAGGGGGTTTCCAGTGAGAAAGCCAGATACACAATTAATGTTCAACTGATCCTTGGGTTGTTTTGTGTATTAAACTCAATCATCAAAATCCTATGCAAAATTATTCAGTTCTGATGCTAAAATAAATACTTGTCCCATATTACTTGAAATGCGTCCCACTTGACCTTATGGGTGTATGGAGTGTATAGACCTGCATCACGGCCCCTATATGGAATAAATATCAGGTTTTTTCTTTCTTGATGTGATAAGGAGATATTTCAATTACAGAAATGTATCATATATGGGTTTGTTACATTAAGTTAATATTTCAATGGGCACTAGAAAGCGAGATGAATTCATTCTAGATGAGTCCAAATCGGCCGAACCCAGTCGCCTCAGTACATATATATGGTACTGCCGCAATATTGGATAAAGCATGTGCCTAATGTCCAAACCCAAAGACAAGCCCTCTGGCTTTGATATGCAGTAAGGACTACAGGTGACACAGGCTGCATGTTTTAGTAATCGACCGCCTGATCCTACACAGCATGCACTTAGAGACAAATGTTGCTCAACATATCATTTTATTGTGAGAAATTGCGATTGACTTATACAAGCAAACACCTTTGTAGAAGATCTCCTACAATAGCTATTAAATGTAACTTTTTTTACTGTCATATTTTTGAACGTAATCCTGGAAATACATCAGGTTTGTTATTCCAGAATAGACACAAATCTGTAGCTTTACAGGTTTGGCTGTTTATTTGCTGTATTGCTTCCATTCTGGTTGCAACCATAGAAAAAAAAATCCCAAAAAAGACCCTAATTCCAGAGAACATGAAAGAGCAGCTGCTGCCCTCTATTTATAGTCAAATGGAAATCCTACCCCTGATACCGGGTAAAACACATCACTCACATCATTTTAAAATCATAAATCAGTAACACAATTATTCTCATATTTTTGTTGAATAATTCTGAACAGTTGCTTCTAATCCAACTTTTCCATGTCGCATTTTATAAGTCTATATATGAGCACATGGTTTATTCAAAATACAATGTAGCTCACGTTGAGGGTAGATTTAAAATACTTTAAGCAACTTAAAATGAAAATTAATTGAAAGAGCATACATAGCAAAAGAACATTATTACCAAAAAGGAAGCTTGCAAACCAGCAGTGTTAGTCTTTTCATTTCAAAATGTACTTTCCTTTTGTTTCATGTTCATGTTAAATGCTTGTGTTGTAGTACTTACAGCAAATAAAGGCACGTTAAATACGATAACCTTTGTGTGTAATTTACATTTTACAACACAGCTTGTACACGTGATGGGTGATGGCATGTGTTCCCCCTAGCTGAGCAGTTTTAATACTGTGTAGGTTTATATTTGAAATCTTAGAAAAAGCTTAGAAAGATGATTGGCTCGCAGATTATGTTTAAATTGTGTTTAATAAATATGTAGGGCTTTAAACTGTAAAAAGTAGCCCAGACCACCAATGTTCTTTTTCAGGGTGGCATGGTGGTTAGTATTGTTGCTTCAAACCAGTGGAACTAGGGTTCAAATCTCTGTCAGAGTGTTACGTTTTCTGTGTTGTCATGGGGTTTCCCCCTACAGTCCAAAAACATGCTGAGGTTTATTGGAGTTACCAAACTGCCCGTGAATGTGCCTTTTTGCCTTGTACCTGCAGCCTACAGGATACACTCTAGACCCCTATTTCCCTGAATAGGACAAAAAGTCATGGAAAATAGACAGATGGATGGATTCACAATAACTCCTCTTCAAAAGATGTTGAGCTGTCCCCTTGAAAGCTGCTTCCCTCCTTAACTATAGCCAGTGTGGGCATGTAAGGGTATGCTGTCAGCAAGCATATGATTGGCTGGAAACTAAACCTGGGACTGAATGTATATGCCTACTTACACACTTATATGTAATCTGTAAAATTGTTATTTTAATCTCATGTGTTCCTGTTTATCTTTCTACTTCTTACTTATTTTTTCTTTGCATTGTGTATTTCCTTACAAGGAATCCAGGAAGAAGTTAGAAAATTTTAAATGAACTCTATCCCAGGGGGAAATTCTGGTGCCTTGCAGCAGTATGAACACAGTGCAGAGATGAACATACCTGTGGGGCCAAACAGTAAAGGTAGAAGGATACAGATAGGCTGTAAACATAGAAAATAAAAACAGGTCCATCCTGAAGGTTAGTTTTCACATTCTGTAAGTTACATAGGGCTATAGGCTATAGACGCTAGATAATAGCACAACCTGCTGAACTGAATGGGGAATTACATATATAGTATAGTTAATACAGCGTCTCTGCCCGACACTGTCTCCAAACACAAGCTTAATTAAGTTAGTATTTCAGAAAGAATATGTTAATAATTCATGAGGCAACCTCTGATCTGAACCTAAAAAAGAGCAAAGTCACTTCCATAAACCGAGACAACCAACAAGCTTTGCTGAGAAAGGATGAGCACCACTAATCCAGAACGAAGGGGGGGGGGGGAGGCTTAGATTTTTGGAAGAACGCCTGTCCAAAATTGCAAAAATAAAAATTGCACCATTTGAACTGTGTACGTTTACATAATTAACATTTAAAATAAATTACATAACTTCATTGGCAGTGAGGAAATGTCAATGTTAGGATTTCATTGTGTACTGCACAGATAACAAGAAATTGCTTGAATCATTACCCACATCTGTCAGTTCTGCAAAAGGGGAATTAAGATGTAGGTCTGAAAAAGGAAATTGGACGCAACGCGAAAAATGGATTTCTAAAGTCAAAGCTAAGCACAACGCAAACGGACAGCTTACGCTTAGACAGTAGCGAAAGACAGGTTTCCTTGTCGGGCAGGTCGGTAAAACGAGTGTGCTCCAGGTGAGGCTCGAACTCACAACCTCGGCATTGCTCTGCATTGTACTGCTGTATAAGTACCGCGCGCTAACCGATTGCGCCACTGGAGCTCCGCACATTATAGCCCCAGCAGACTATATAACTCTTACACTCCGTCCAGTATTATGGCGAATGTTTTTTTTCAGTGTCTGTAAATATAAAGTAAAGTTAAAATCAAAATACATCTGAATCTTCCTATAGGATTTTAGAGAATTTGTCACGTATGTACGATTTGAAAACGAACGTAATCGAAAAACGAGTGCCGAGTATTGAATTGAATAGCCCAAAAATTTAATTCGCGAATTCAGTGAGTGAAACCCGGTGTCCTATAAAAATAGTCATAGTGGCACAGTGGTATTATTCGTCTTTTTGTTAGCGATGTAAAGTCTGGGAGGCTAGTGAGTACTACTAAACGAAGCGGCTAAATGTTTCAACAGGCCACTAGAATTGTTGGGAAATATTCTTGCAATAAGCAGGACGAGTAAAGAATAATACGTGCGCAAAGGAAAATACCTGATTGCTTCTCGTTTGTAACGCCCGGCATCGTTTTTAACCTGTTAAAATACGCAGAAATATGGTAGTGAACCAGGTAACGGAATGGTACAAGTAAGACTGCTAAACCGCCCAGAATAATAAATGTTGGGACACGAACCAAGGAAACCCAATTCAAAACTGACTTTTAAATATTTTATTTGAACCTAATTCATGGTTTAAAATATTTTATAAAACATTTTGTTTTACAGATCTGCGTTAAAAAATACATATAAAAACACGCTCCCGCTTTAATCTCGATGTGTTACAGTAGGGGTCAGTATCTGACGCAGTCCGACGTACACCTCATTTTCTATTCTGTTCAATGTCCGCTAGAGGCCGACATTCACCTGTTGACCTTTTTTTTTTTAAAAAAAAGAAAAATAAGAAATAAGTAAAACAAATCTTAAAACATCTACTGTATTTGATAAACCTATGGTGGTCATTTAAGTATCACTAGGGTATTTTTAGATGCACAGGAAGTTACTAAAAGCTTGCTGTTCACTGTATAAACTGTAATCTGAAGGCAGGGCAGCACACACTTCATTCTATTTCATAATGAATATCTATTTACAAAAAAATAATAATAATAAAAAAACATACCGGTAACAGATGGACATCTGCAGGCTGTGAGTACCCCGAACCTGAAGTCTGTATGAAGAACAGCCTTTGTCTATGGAGTTATTTGGTCAGAAACACCCACAGAACTGCTAGCTGGGACTTGAGGGAATGAGAACTGTTGAGGGTCCAGTTGATATTTTGTGCAGTCACATTTGGACAAAGTCGATTTATTAGTGTTAATTGGATTCTTGTTCTCTAAATATGGCCTGCAGCCTTCTTTCATAGCCTGGGTTCACGGGGTCTGGTGTCTATTGTACCCAGATCACATTTGGTGTGCTGTACCCAAATTTGCCAAAGGGTGGCACTGTTGTCCACTGCTTGGTAGAGATGTTTTCTGAATGGGGCCAGGGGTCTGGTCTACTTGCTGAGTCCTGTGCTCTGAGAGGCCAGTCTGGATTTTGAATGAAAACACTTTGAATCTGACTCCATGTATGGCATAATGTAAGCTTCTGTATTTTCACGGTGCGAGTGTGTTTAAATGCCACAGACAGGACGCTTGTCACGATGCTGCAAGTAATCTACGGAGGAGCTTCTCAAAGACAGAAATAGACATTATTCCATTCGGTGGCTGATCTGAAGAAGTGGATTGAAAATTGTAATGAGAGGAGCATAAACAGCATGTAGGAGTCCCCCCAGCACTCCCCCCCTCCCGACCCAACTCGACCCTCGCTGGAAGGCGTCAGCAAGGGCTCTCTCATTCAGCACAGCTGTAGCCTTTTAGCTCTGGCCTGGGAGAGCGTGCTGATAAGGGGCTGGAATGCATGCCCTGCTCCATCGCAGGCGGCCCCTGGGCAGCACCGCAGGCGGCCCCTGGGCTGGTGTTCGGCACCGTCCTCTGTCCCCGATCCCGAAGGCAGCCTCAGAAAGTCCCCCACTGAGGCCAGTGCTCCGCTCAGGGCTTCAGATGCCATCTCTACCCCCCCAGAAGGTGGTGGTGTTGGGGGAGGGGGGGGTGGGACATGGAAACTTCCAACCCGGCGGTAATTAACAGTGATTAAAACAGATTACGGGTTTTTTTTTACATGAGCCAAGATCACATGATAATTAGTGCCCCCATGAGATGGTTTCCCTCGAGTTTTATGTATGCAAACAAGCATGGAGAAATCCCCCCCCCCCTTTTAGTAAACTGATGAGAACATTGGCTGGCAGGCTGACAGAACTACTCAGCAAACCAGGAGAGTCTGTGACTGTCATCCCCCCCCCACCACACACACACACACACACACACACACGGCAGAAAAACAACACAATCTGTTTCCAGTGTAACCTGATTTATCAGGGCCTCAGATACGACCAGGCTCCCTGTCGAGAATTTAGCCTGGTTCTGTAACTGCTGTGTTATTGTCAGAGAAAACCCATAAAACATGACGTATATAGCAATATAAAAAGTGATGTTTAATTTTGTTTCTATTATACACATTTGTGGCTAATTTTATTCTGGCTACTTTTGGACCGATATTTGTTTTTGTGACTGCAAACACTCCAACCCCCCTTCTTAAAGGGAAAGGGTTTTGTCACATGACTTAGCTATGGAACTTAGCAGGGATCCTTTAGTTCCTGCCTGCTCCAAGCTTTAGATGTGCATCAGGTTTAAACTGCCCAGTCATGTGGTTTCCACGAATCGTGATGCTGACGGCTAAAGGAGAGAAGCTAACCAAGCTGATCATTAGAGTTTTGTGGTACCTTCCACTTCGCTAGGTTACTACAGCATATAACGCACCTCCATTTTTGCCCCCAGCAACAATGAGATACATATTCAGTACCAGATGTCATGCGTTCAGCTCGATCAGGCTTTTCCTAGTCTGGGTGCCTCAGTCCCGATTTTACAGGTCAGGAATCTGTGTGAGATGCTTGCAGTATCATGCTTGGTATCATGCGTCACAACGGTGGGCTTCGCCCAGAGACCCACACGCAGGTAGCTGAGGGTCGATGCTGGGCACAGTGTTGTCCAAAAGACAAAGACTAGAGGAGGTAAAACACAAACTACAACTTTTCTGGACAGGTAGTGAAAGTAAACATTCTGTCAGAGTTGAAAACAGAGGACAGACACACAAACAAAACACCCAGAAATCTACAAAGATACCCCAAAATCAGGATCTACTTATGTGAAGGACGTACTGTAATGTGGCAGGGCCGAGACTTAGCGCACAGCTAAATCGTTAGCGTGTGACTGCTGATGGGTAATGGGGAAGCTGGGAGTGAATCAGATAAGGCAAAGTGGGTCGAGGGGGGGGGTTGTGGGAGGTTGTTGCCCCCCACCCCCCATGCCTCCACCACCACCACACCCACCTCAGTTCCAACATCAGCGCAAATTAAATGACTAAAATTCATATAATTGACTGTTACGAGTCAGGAACACAGCTGATTTCAAAAACATGGCTTGACAGGGCTCTAACCTTCTTTTTAATGCTCTCCCAGGGACGCTTGAGGCCAGATGCAATTAGTATGAGATCAGTGGAAACAAGGGCTTTTTTTTTGGATGAGGCAGCCCTGTGTCGTACCACTAATGCCGCTCACTCCAGTCTCTGAACTCGACATTCTCAGCGCTCAGAGTCTGTTTTGAAAAGTTAGTTTTTTAATATAAGGTTTTGGAATAGCCACGTATTACATGGTTAATCTGGTAAAGGAAGTCAACATATCTTTAAAAAATTTCTGACCATGTTCCAGGCTGGAAGCAGCCTCCCCAGCCCCCGACGCGGGGCTTTCCCTGGGGGGGCTGCTCGCTCAACGGGGGTGGCACCCAAACAAGCAGAGGCACATCGTTCACGGTGCATCGTGTTCGGGTGATAACTTGGCGTGCTCTGAATAGGAGTGACGCGATCACGCCCACGTCAGCCCGGCCCCTGGCCCAGGGCATGCTGGGATGTTTCATGGGAGTTTGTCTTGTGGAAAGAAAGCGTGGAAAGGAGCCAAAGACTCCGGCATTGTTGCCGCGCTCTCGTTCGCTGAAACACTCCCGATAGCGATTTCCCTTAAAACACACCCCGTTCTCACTGCAGGTTAGGGTGTGTGTGTGGGCATGCATAACCCTGCAGTGTGTGTAAGGTGTATCTCTGCATTTAGTTCCCTGGAAGGGGACAGACATAGTCTGCCTTGGTGTAAAGCCGCACATTTACCCGCGTATCACGGACGGCCCGTTTCGGTGAGCGATGTGGAGGCCTTTTTAAAACTCACAAGACACAGGAACACAGTTTCATGCTGTTCATACAAAACGCCGACGCTCTGAAGACAGCCATCTTACACAAAATGGCCACCATGGGGAGTGTAGAATGGAGATTGACTTGGAACACCGAACGAATCCATATACTGTGCAGCAATAGAAGCATTGGCTCATGATCCTGATCCAGGCGGTTCTAAAATAAACCTCCCACGCTTTGGACCACCAGAGCTTCTACATCCCAAACTGAGGCGGGTCCTGTGTCTTTCACACCCCCCCCCCCCCCCCCGCCGACAACATTGCAGCCGTTCAGTGGAAAAGGTAACAACTGCATCCTGGCCCAGCCTATATTCTCCACAGCTCATCTTCTTTAAAGCATTTGGGGGTGATAAAATGAAACCTTTCTCTGAGCTGTGGAGGTGGAATTAATGTTCTGAAGCAGGCCATCCCCCCCTCCACCCCCCCCCCCCCCCCCCGCATTCACTCATCCCCCTCCCATACCACTTGCCCCTA
>JAABNY020000116.1:420905-438701 GCA_015164015.2 Brevimyrus niger | reverse complement strand
CCCCCCACTGCTGCGCTTTTGGGGTGTGGTGGTCGGGGGGCCCCGGGGCAGGGCGGGCGGGGAGGGGGGGGGGGGGGGGGGGGGGGGGGGGTTTGGGAAATCATGGCACATTTGTCCAACAATTAGGCTGTAGAAACTGTGTCAGCCAACACTCCTGCCTTGTGGCTAATTAAGTGCTAAAACAGCTCTGGTGTCAGGGGCGTCTATAGCTCCATCCCCCTCCACGCCGACTCCCACACACATTCTCCTACATCAAACAGCACTGCCCAGACTGGTCTGGCCAGCGCTCACCGCAGAGATCTTCATTAAGGAACCATGCATGAAATGGTCGGGCCTGACGTGTTGAACGGGACCCTTGAGAATCCCTAGACAGGCCTGAGGAGCTGCTCATCCATACCTCAGAAGATGCGGCCGCCGCCACCCGCTTCTCGCCACACGCAAACGAACGAGCGCAAGAAAAACACTCCCTGGTGAGAGATTAAAGGCGAGTAGATCCCCCCCCCCCACAACAGGGAACGACGTCACTAATAACCCTGAGCTCCGAAACCTGCTCCCCAACCCCCAGCTCCACGTGTCGATAGATAGTCCCACTATCCTCTCGCTTTGAAGTCCAAAAGCAAAACATTGACTGGGCCCAATCATCCTTGGGGGGGGGGGGGGGGGAAGGGAGGGTGTTCCTTCCATGTGACTGTATGTACTCGTTTTAAGAGCTAAGGTGACAAGATAAAGACTTTACAAAAGAAGTACATCAACACAGCAGACTGCATAACCAAACGCATGCATTTGGAAATCGTCAGATGTCCAGCTTCCCTCGCAGGTCCCGAAAGACACTTAAAGTTCAGGGTGAGGAACAGCCTACCAAGGCCCTCTCAGAGGGACCCTTTGTCTCCTAAAAGGCTCGTAAGCTCAAAGCCCACACCCCCCCTCCCCACTGTTGCATGGAGCCATCCTGGAGGTCCTGTCAAAAGAACTGCGTCAAATGGGACGGTGGACAACAGGAAGTTATTAAGCAGGTTCCAAAGGAGAAAGTCACACGTGCTAACGTTTTATTGATGTTAAAAGGCTTGTAAAGGGGGCCCGAGAAGAGGCGTCAAGCACTTTCCAAAGCCTGCAGGCCGTCCTGTTCAATCTGCCCACCTGTGTCAGGACTCACTCCCTCATCACAGCTGCTTGAAGGACCTTCAGCAGCAGACTGAGCTGCCAAAACTTAACGCCAGGAACCTTCACCAATAGTCTCACGAGGATCATCTCCTTCACCCGAGACGCCAAGCTTGGTGTGACAGAACAGGACTCGTTTCCATGTCCGGATGACGTCTACGGTCCACAAAGACTCAGCCTGATTATCCCCATCTGTCCAAGGGTGTGCGTGCGCAAAAATATGAGCACCCATTTCATGCTGGTTTCCTTTTGGAAAGACTTGCCCTCTTAGCTCATTCTTCTAATACCCTAACTTAGGTTGGGTGGGGAGCTCATGGTTAACTGGCAGCACAGCCATGCTGATATAACCATTTATGAAGAGCGATCATCATAGGAAAGAATACGTCTGGTGATAGTCACAAGCTAAACTTACACAACTGCCATGTTTTGCCCACGTCACGGACCAAGACGCCACAGCGTCCACATGGTCTCGCACAGATTAGCACACCACTGATCTGGAACCAGCTGAGTTGGGTAGGAGGTCACGGATGCTAGCTACTGGCACACCAGCACCTGCACCCAGCCTAGAGTTTTGTTTCCAAAGAAATTAACTCAGTTCCACCTGAGTTCATCTCTGCCGCCAACACCACCCCCCCTCTTTACATCACGGAGCTCAAGACAGTCATGCACTGGGGGATGTGGGCCAATGGGTGGGGTATGAGCAGCACTTACACCTCAAAGCTCCACTGGGGGGTCATAAATGAGATGTCAGACACTTACATCCCTTCACAACACACTCCCGAATTCTGTCTGACCTCATCTGTGCATTCACTCCCACCCCAAAACAATCTCCTGCACCTTGACGTCATTCAGAGACAGAAATACACAGAGTACGCCAAACCGCGATCAGCACATTGTCAGTGCCTGTCATAAGAGGACGAAAATGAAGTTTGTCTGCTTTGGGGGGGGGGGGGGGGGCATCAGGTTCACAAATCGCGCCATAACTTCTGGACAGACACCCAGTAAACAGGAAGCTAACCATACTGGGCTTCATCAGGGTGGAGGCCTAGATAATCATCACGGATCATTACACCAAGACAGAGCAGCAACATGGGCGAGACTGACCTGCAACAAGGTGCCATGGATGTGGTTCTGCTGCACCTGGGGCCCAGGCCCCACGGGGAGGTCCTCCAGCAGAGCACCAATGGTGGAGGGGATCTGGGTCACAGAGACAAAAGGCACCAGGGCCCTGGCTGCCATCTGGCGTGTCCGATACACAGCCGAGCGGCCGCACCTGGAGGACCGTGGGGAAAGGAACGGGTGAAACACACTGCTAAACTTATTAGAAAGCATCCATTCCGGTCAAGGCTTAGCCTTAGTGCTTAGGTGCGAAACATGGGAGTTTTCTTTTTTTATATACAGAAAACGTCTGCAATAGATTTGAGCAGACAGACACAAACAGAAACTTGCACAGCAGCTACTTATCAGCAGAAACCAGTCCACTGGTTCTACTGCGGATGCCAAGCTCCCAGGATCAGTGATAAAGCGTCCTCCCCACACTGCATGAGGTAAAACTTTCCCACAAGCCCCCCCCCCATACTTCTCATGTCTCTCCCTGGGCTCTGTCATGAGACTGCCGCAGCGCTCCGCGGATCATCCATGCCAGAGGGGTCTGCCATTTAATAATCCAAGCCAGGCATGCCACCATGGGGCCCCTGGTTCCATTAACACACCCAGACATGCATTTTCTCCTCTTCCTTCAGCAACCATTTTGACCAACTATTCGACAAGTGAGAAGCTGGGGCCTCCATCCACCTTGGCCATTCAAGCGGCCTTCCATTTCTGAGAGCTTCAGACCTTCCTAGACCCTCTGTGTGGGGAGTAAGGTAAGCGATTCCCAAAATAAAAACCTCTTGCAATGGAACTCTGATGGCCTCTTCTCTTTTTTTGGGTGGGGGGGGCTGTGGTGTTGGGGAGGCCAGGCTACTGCTGGGCCTCATTAATGGGACACTGATGCACGGTGACGGCTGGCAGAATAATGAGCTGGTTCTTAGGAGAGACCGCTACCTTATCCTTGGATCACCAACCCCCAATTGATCCTTATCCCGCCCTCCCCCCTAAGATCAGGAGAAGAAATGCAGGCAGTGTCAGGATGATAATGAGACAGGGTGAGGGAGAGCAGGTGATTAAGGATCGGAGATGGGGGAGGACGACATGAGTCCGGGAGGTAGAGAACCAGGCAGAGTCATGTCTGAAATACGGCGAAAATAAGCGATCCGCTGGGCGAGGGTGGGGATGGTGACTATCTTATGCCAAGAGATAATTGAGCTCATCTTCATTTCGAGAACAAAATCAGCAGGGGGTAGGAGGAAAAGGGGGATACGAGCAGGAGAAGGACGATGGGAGACGATTTTAAAGATGACATGAGGTAAGCGAAGACTTTTGCCACTGCTCCTAGAATGATGCATACCTAACAATCATTGCCCCGCAAACACATTTCCAATCACGTAAGCAACAAAAGAGAGAATGAGAAGTTAAATGGGAGCTCTAAGCTCACGGAACTGGGGGGAAGGGGTGTGGTGGTGTCAGGAGAAACACATATTACATGTCGACTTTGGCTGCTGCAAATGTGCGGACACCATCAAGGCAGCCAGAGACAAACGCAAGTGGGGAATGGGGCTTATTATAGAAGGGCCCAGAGCGCTCATGGAAACTTGGGACCCCCGCAATGCGCCCTGCAAATCCCTTCTCCCAGAACCACCCACCAAAATTCCCGAGCCCAGGCCCCCTGGTCCCAATGGTCCCACTGCCAAGGGCCTTCCAGCAGCAGCCCACACGTGGAAGCATTTAGCACCAGATGATGCAGTCAGAACCTGGCCCAGATACTCATCTTTCATTTCTACAAGCCAGTCGGAAGGGGTTAGGGGGTCCGGGGGGGGGGGGGTGGAGTGCTGCTCAAGTCGGCATCCGGGTGCCATTACACGCAGCGAGAGATGGTCTGGAGGTGGCGCCTCCCTTCTGGGAGTTCGACTTCACAGACTTGATGCAACAGTGGAGCAGGGAAAGACGAGTTTATAGAGTACGTCTTTCAGAGGGTTTAGAAGGGGTCCTGCCTCATGTTTTGCCAAGTGAGTCCTGCCTGGGAAATGGCCTTGGTGATGGTCAGGATCTACACTCCAAAAGTGGCCCCAGAAAACCACCAGCCTTAAAGCTCTTGCAAGGTCCTGCTACAAGCTGGACTCCAGATAATCATCAAAAAAAACACCTTAAAAAAAACAAAAATAAAAAAAACAGGCAAGACTTCCAAAGAGAAAGAACTTACTCAGAAAGCAATAGCACAGACTTTTGAGGTTAACAGTGGTAGTGAATCGACAGCTATATACAAACCACATAATTTCTTCTCAGAATCCAAACTACCAAAAAATTCCAATGGTCCCAAATCCCAAATCCCTAACACTTTGTAGATCCATCAGCTCTCTGCCATCACCTGAAGCTCAGGAGAAGCCAAAACCCAGGGAGGCCCCATAACAATGAGGTCGGGAGATGTGCCTCACGTGCTACCCAGTCAAAACAAGACAACAGCCAACAAGGGGGGGTTCGTTTCCACCTTACTCCAACAAGTATGACCACCAAACACGCCTCCCAGGCCCCCCCACTCCATATGTTAACTATCATCACTAATTTGTCCCATTAAAACTCTTTGGAGAGGAAACGACAGTTTGGAAGGGTGTAATTTTAGAAACGGGGACAGCCGACTCATCTCATGGGAGTTCAGTCTGAGACAGAGCTCATGGCTGGAAGGGGAGTGTTGGACGATGAGGTTAAATCCTCTGCTCAAAGTAGAGGCATTTTAGCTCTTCTAAACATATTTCAGTTGACAACTTCACCGATGTGATCATGCTAATTTTCCAGTTTGTCTAATCAAAATTCCATCAAATCCCCATTAGTCCATTAAGCTCAAGACTTCCAGAACCCACCCACGTTCTTCCTCATTCAGTGCCCTGTCTTGTCAAGTATAGGAAAGGGCAAAGCAGATAAAAAGTTTGCAAGTAAGAACACCAAAAGTCAAGTCCTTCATGGAACCAAATCCCAGTCAAGGTGGCTATGTTTCCTAAACCTGCCTTTGACCATCTGTCATCCGTGGTGGCCCAGTGCAGGCAGCATGTTGGAATCAGAGTGCTCCAGCTCGTTATTTTCTAGCACTGCAAAGGGAGAGAAGTTGTCCGAATTGCTAGACGACGCTAGGAGCTCCTGGTACCAAAGATCTGGGAGTGAACCGCAGGCCGGTGGTACCAGGACGCGCGGCACCTTAGCAAGTGCAGAGCTACTCCGGTCAAGGGCCAGTTAAATCACTTTCTTATCGCAGGCATAAAAAGTGAAGAAAAAAAAAGTGGCGATGTTGCACAACTTCCAGCTGGTAGGGAGCAGAAAAGATTGCAGCCTCTTCGTTTCCTGACACGAGGTCTAAAGAATGGATGGGATAATGCGCTGCTACGGACGCTGGGCTGGGGGACAGAACACAAGCAAATGTTCCACTGTCATTTCAACTACATAAATGCCAATTCACCGGGACTTCAGATATGGTCCAAGTCCAGGGACAAAGGTCCACTCTCGAGAAAGTGACCAAAAGGCATGGGGGGCTGGCAAGGAAGAATGCGTGAAATAGGGATAGCCTGACAGGAAGCGGTAAATCCCAAGTGGGGAAAACGGAGGGTGGGGGAGGTGGGGGTAGAGGTGGGGATTCTAATCTCAGGCCACTAATCTCAGAGTAACTCGGTGCCAGGGCAAAAATAAAACTTCTGAGAGTCCCTGCAAGGCAGACAGATAGAAATCACAAATGAGAATCCTGAACACGTACGCAAGCTCGGGTGGGGAGAGAGAGCCAACGCATCGCAGCTAGTGCTATATTTAACATGAAGAACATGTGGGCTCCATTTAGCTGGAAGCACACGCATACCTTTCCCAGGCACAAAGCAGCCCTAGTCTTTAGCCCCCAGCAGGAGCCGCCAAGGATCCAAACCCGACCCCACCCACATGTCCATTAACAACCAGCCACAGTCGGGACTGCCTGCCAGCCAGTGCGGACCCAGTCGCAGGAGGCCCCAGCGGGGCAGGCGGAGACACCGAACCGCGAAGTACAGAGATGGGATCCTTACAATGGCCAGCAGATCAGAAATGTGTGCAGAGCCATGGGGGTCATCCCAAGTATATATGGGCTAAAAATACAGGGTGATACTTGGGAGAGATAACAAGACCGTCCTACCCCTACACCTTCCAATGGTAAGAAAAATTACCACCACATATACCCCCATCTCTGCCCAGCTTCTGACCTCCGCTACCCCTGCCTAGACCACCTGAACCAGACCACCAGAAAACTCCGCCTCACCCCGCTGTGATAAGATGGCGTCTCTCACGCGAGGAGTTCCCAAGCAACGGGACAGCGGAGCCAAGCTGCTTGTGCCCTGTGTGAGGCCTGTGAGGGCAAGAACTGAGGAAAAATAAAAAGGCCAAGGAGACACTAACGCGAGGGAGAGGGTCCATCGGGAGAGATCCCTGTGACGACGTTCCGGTCGACCCCAGACGGCTTCGCACGTCTCGCCTGCGGCCAGAGACGCCATGAAGTGTTTACTGTGCCTCTCACCAGATCTCAGCTATGCCAAGCACCTTGCTGAGCAATCCGGGCGGGGGGGCGGGGGGGGGTTAATGCCTGCTATGTGGATAATTCCCAGCTGAATGCAAGCATGCAGGAGGCAACCATTCCACAGTCACAAATCCCAAATAAAGATAGCGAGTCAAAAGTGGAACACAGGAGTCAGGTCTTCCTTAGGCCTCCTACCGCCCAGAGGGTCAGCATGACCCAGTTTGTGGCTTTAACTAGCAAACCTGCATTTCCCCATGAAATTAAACTGCTTCTGCTCACTGGGGGGTGTCACTCGCTGCCTCATCAGTGTAAAGCTCATACACGACCCTCCGATGTCAGGTTCTAAGCTTGAGATCAAGACACTAATGACTTCCAAGACGGTTACGGACTGATAACCTGAGTGACTGTATTTTATTACATTGATAATTAGGAGGGACGGGTCGTTTCTGGATACAACAAAGGAGACACCACAACCCCCTGAGGAATATCACCTCTGGCTGATATACACCAATACAGGGTGTAATTAACAGGGGACCTGCCCCCCCGCCCCCGCCACTAGAGGGGCACTGCTGTGGAATTACGTCAAACGGTAATCAACCGATTCATTCGTTTACGTTCAACAGACACGGTGCATCTTGTCTTTTCGTCGCCTCGAAGGTGTGTGTTTGTAAGCAGGTTTGGAACGTCCTGGCGGGTGGCGGTTCGTGGGCCATACCTGACATCAAACGCGGGTGTGGGGGGGTGGGGGGGGGTAAGGGGACGGGATGATAAGGCATGTTGTCCCCCGCCTGCGTGCGCAATGTGCTGGCAGCTCTGACGGGACAGACTCGAGATCACCCGCTTTCTTATGGCTGCGGGAAGAACCTGTTCCAATAATATTTTTCTTTGCTGCGCAGAAATGAGAAAAATCCACGCATGGGAGTAACTGCGGGACTGGAAGATAAGAGCGAGGAGGGTCTGGGAACGTCGAGAGATGGCACACTGCAACGCTGCGTTTACAGATGCGGCACACTGCTCACCAGGCTATGCCATTAACCCTTTCACACCTAGCTTACACCCTAAGAAAATGTTCATACGCTACCAAAGCCACTCGCCACTGAGCCTGGACTTCTGCTAGAGGCCCCGGAAAACAGGAGAGGCCTGAAGGCCCACTGAAGGACAGCAGTATAGCAGTATGAGCTCTCCAAGATGGGACATTATGGAAAGTTGAGGGGGGGGGGGCAAGCAAAACAAAAGGAAAGCAGGCAAAAAAGCACAGGGGGCACTTACTTGATGATGAAGGGCAGGAAGGTGGCTAATCCCAGCGGGGAGCAGGACCCGTCCATGGGGGAGGGGTAGAGGCGTCCCAGAACAAGCAACAGGAGATAGAGGCTGGGGTGCAATTTGACTTTTCCGGAGTCACTGTCACAAAAAGGAGAATGTGTCACTTTAAAGAAAGTATCAGACACCCAAAAGATGAGCGAAAAGATCTGACCAGTGGCATGCAGGCCCACAGAAAGACAGACCGTTATAAACATGCAAAAGCTCAAACACGGGCACTGGTAACAGCATCCTAATGCAAGCACTTTTGTGGGTGTCCTGGCCCCCCAGCCAGGCACCAGACAGGCCAGTCAGTCGCTTCCACAGAAAGGCGACCATAAGCTGCTGCTTTTCATGACATCAGGTCCGGCCCAGCACACAGAGGCCCAACTCTGCTTCTAATTACAAACCTCAATTAAAGAGCCTCAACCTCCAGTCATGACAAATGCCCAGGGACAGGCAAGCGATCGTGCAAATAGGAAATGTGAGGGGTGGTAAATTCGGGGCCATGTAACGTGCTTAGCATCAGCTTTCACTGCGCCGGCCGGGGATGTGGGTGACATCACAGCAGCGGGGAGAGAGCGAGAGGAATTGGGAACACATGACGGCTCTGAGGAAGACGCCAGGAGAGGAGAGCCGGGGGAGATGTTTACAGCGGAGATCGATCGAGGGCACGGACACGGGCTCCCCGACTCGCAAGGCCCTACAGAGGCAGAACCAGAACCAAACCCGTATCTGTACTCGTCGCTGAAACACAAGGACAGGGGAAGAAGCCTCACCACCTCAGCTCAGCATGGGAATCTGCGCTTAAGCCACGATAAACTGCAGAATCTGTAAAGGTTGCAGTGTTCAAAGCAGGAAGGACGCCACAACCACACTGCTATCCACGCCGCACGGCAGTGGGTCACCCCCATCCCGCACCTATGCAAAACTGTCACAATCTCTCTCCTCACTTTAGTCTTTTTACAGCTTTTGTTTGTCCGGAAAGATCGCAATGTTCCAGCTCACACCAAACACCCAGGGTGTCCAGAAAGAGGGGGGGGGGAGGGGAGGGGGGTATAGCACTCCACTTGCTCCCTTAATTTCAAGATTCCCAGAGACCGAGGTTTGACTTCCATTCCCACCCCCGGGGCAGAGTGCAGCTCCATGACCCAGTCCACTCCTCAGGCTGCTTGTTCCCCTTCCGGCTGACACGCGATTCCCATGCTACTTGCTCCCTGCACTCCTGGAGCTCCTGCCCTTGGACGGACTGGGAAGTTTTAAGGAGAAAAACTGTCCAGAGCAGTGAAGCGCATCTGGGGGCTGGTAAAATCCTGTGTGATTCCGCCATCGCTACGACAACTCGATCCATAGCCGACACTGAGGACGAAAAACGACCAACTCAGCAGGGCACGTGGGCGGGGGGGGGGGGAAAGGGGGCAGGTTGAAAATACATTAAGATAATTCAATACACATCAGGAAAATACTGACAAATGGAATTCCTAGCTTTCACCCACAGGTTGGGACGCAGAGGAGGACAATCCGCCGCAGAGTGAACAACATGGACTCCCAGCACCACTCCATTCTAATGCTCGGAGGGAAGGAGAGCAATGTTACTCACCTTATCTACACAATCTTCCTGAGGAAACAGAATTGGTCCATCAGAGCTGGTTTAACGAGTTTAATGAGGCCAGTTTAATGAGTTTAATTAAGGACCCGAGAGAAGCTGGGGAGGGAAACAGGAAAGGCCGACTGAACCGGGAGGTCTGTAGTGCGTCTCACACTCCAGGGGTAAAATGTGCTTAAACCCCCCCACCCCCCCATCTGACAAACATACATACAGACTCCTTCTCTACCTTTCCACAGACATGGCAGCCTCCTCCAGCTGGCCCAGGAGGAAAGGGTACAGAGCCGGGAAGCGTGTGAAAAACTCCCGGCCCGTCATCCTAAAAGAGGGAAATAGAACAATCGAATGACACCGAATGACACCGAATGACACCGAATGACACCCTCGTTCCCATTTGGACATTCGGCTTATAGACATGTAGCCCACCACAGCTTTCACTCACACCTCACAGTCGAGCTAAACTTCCCGTTCCGTGTCCATTTTTCTGACAATTTCTGGTTTTCGTAGAATCGTGACAGTGCAGACAGTCGGTGGGCCAAGCTGATCATGGAAAGGTTTGTACATATTCAGCCCTACCCCCCCCCCCCCCTACCCCAACCAGATGCTCTGGTTTTGAAATGTCTCATACAGCACTTAGACTCTGGAGGTAAGCCACATTTATTACACAATTTTCAGGCTGCTGACTCTCCTGGGGGTTCCAAAGTGATGTATGATGTTTGTGGGTTCTGAATGTTTTTTTTTGTTTTTTTTTTTGGGGGGGGGGAGAGGGGGGGATTCCTTTTGAACAGGCTACAGGAGCAGATTCGCACTGGCCCCCCATGTAACCTACTAACAGGCTGACGGACAGGCAGAAAGTGCTGATGAAACATGACAGAGGCACAGAGTAAGTGCAGGTAACAGGCAGCCAGACTCGTTAACAGCGACAAAGCGAGCGGCCATGACCAGAGGTGGAATGGAACAACATACACATGCGGTTATTGACCAATAACAGTTGAGGGGACACTTCAGCCAGGCAGCAACAGCCCAAACCAAGCTTGCATCCTGATAGCTACAGAAAAATAACAAAGGCTGGATTTTTTTTTCTCTTCTTTTTAATCTCAAACACACCACAAAAAAATGTGGGGGGAGGCCTTAAGGTCTGGTTTCCCAGCCACTTCCTTAAATATCAAAAGGTTTGAAGGCCAGTAACTGGCTCATTAAAACCTGGGCTGGCTCTTTTTATGAGGCTGATGTTAACCAGGAGAGAAACAAAGTTCACAGTTTGTGTTTGTTTACTCCTGAAAGAACAGCGTGTCTGGAAACAAACCCCGGCGGTACCGGCCCGCTCCCCGCATCCCGTCTGATGCACCCCCTCCGCACCCACTTCCCACGATGCATTGGGGTAGGGGGTGTCACTCCTACCTGTGCTCATAGTTCGAGCTATGGCTGACTGGAGCCGACCCTCAGCAGGATTACGGACGCCGGAATAAGCCCATGTGTCGTGTCCAAGGTGGAAATCAGTCTTAATTTAATAAATTTGGTAAAATACAGAATAGTTCCCTCAATATGGGTTCTGGGTACGTAAAAAGCAGGCGGGGCGGGATGTGGCATGGGAGTAAAAGGGGACAGGAAGCGCACATCAACTCGCGCGCCAGATTAACGGCGGAGAGGCGGCGACTATCCGACAGACTCGTTTTTCTGTTCTTAGGAACTTATCTGGGTCAACGTGGACTTTGTCTGACTTGCTCTGAAAGGAGTTCCCAAACCCCCCCCCCACCAGACCTGCTGAAATGTTAACTCCCCCCGCACTCCTGATGCCGCTAGGGCCTCGTCACGAGAGGATCAGCCACACGGGTTCGAGATTTGGGCAGCCACTCATACGCCATAAACGCAACCGCACGGAAAGGCTGAACCAAACGCCATGCCCCCCCCCCCCCCCCCAGTCCAGAACGCCAACGGCTGATGCGCAGAAAACGTTTCCTTTCTGGCCACTCAGAGGGGGGTCATTTGGTTTTTCCAATGCATCACACAAGAAAAAAAAAAAAAACACATGGAAACCGTAAGCAGCTTCAACTAGATGGGGTGAAGGAGACAGAAATGGGCGGGGCTTGAGGGGCTGACACGGGTCACCTGATGACCTCATTCTGGGGGAAGAGCATAAACTAAAGACGGATGTTAGAGCGGCAGGGGACGGCGGCACAAACGTACACATGCTGCCTTGTAAATAACCCAGACTGGGGGTCTACGCTCCCCCCCACCCTCCCGTAATACAGTGCTGGACTGTTGACCGGTGCTTCAGTAAACACTGTGGTTCTCTGTGACCTGAGCCAGCGTTGCCCAGGCAGGTAACGCAGCCAGACTGTGAGCCAAGTCCACTGCTCAAACATACGCACATATACAGGCACACTCACACAGCTGGGGGGCTTCTATAGAGACTGAACCTAGAGCACAAACAAACCCCCCAACCAGAAACACACCAACAGCACTGAGTGTAATAATTGCAACAATTCAATACTGACTCAGACAATTAAGATGATAGTCCTATGACAGTCTTTTCCAGAAGACCCAGAAATAGCTTGCTGGGACTCCTCCCCCCAGAGACCAGCAGCCCGATGCCTCTCGTCATGGCAACCCTACCGCGCTGTTATAGGCGCGGTAAGAGAAGAGCGACACAGGGAAAAGGGTCGCACACGGACGAATGGATCTGCTTTCATTTACAAAAGTTCCCCCACGGGTCTGGAATCAAAAAGGGGGTCAGGTCTTTTCGGAGAAACTGACCCAGCCTCTTACAGCATGAACAAGAAACACGTTTATCCTGATATGCTAGCAGACTGTTCAGTATGTTGTTGGATGGTTCACAGGAAACCGGAATCCGAATGGGACCAGAGTTCCGTAACGTGACTGTGGGTGTGTGTGTGTGTGTGTGTGTATGTGTGGAG
This sequence comes from Brevimyrus niger, assembly GCA_015164015.2. NCBI lineage: Eukaryota > Metazoa > Chordata > Actinopteri > Osteoglossiformes > Mormyridae > Brevimyrus > Brevimyrus niger. Next base: position 426,100 of record JAABNY020000116.1, on the reverse strand, counting down.
AGGGGGGTGATCCAATGCACTTCAAACACCTGCTTGAACAGGACCAAAACACTACACAGGCAAAAGTTACGACAAAAAAGATTCTGGGATGTCTGAAACCAAAGTTATGGAAACCAGCAGATCAAACAGCTTGTTGGTTTTCAAAAACAACGAATTAAGCATGAAACAAATCTGGCCAAATCAAAGAAATTAACCTAAAGAAACCACAGCCTGCCCACAATAAACCCCTCGTTACATACCTCCCCCCACCCCCCAACCACCACCATAACCAGTTCACCACTAACAAGCACATAATCTCCCTGTCTTCTCCCAGCATGCACTGGGGTCACGCCTTGGAGCTTGTGTAGGTCAGCCTAAGGTGAGATTACGTCAGCAACAGGATCAAAGGCGCCAGCAGTTGGGGACATGGCCCCACGGCTGAGAGGCAAGGGGATAAGGGTTCAAGCAAAATCGCCTTCCTCCCTCACGTCTGCATACTCTCCGCCCTGTGATCTCGTCACATCGAAACTCGACCGTGAGGTCAGCGGCCACCAGGGGGAGGGAAACGAACTGAGCGACCAGCAAATCCAGTGCAGGAACGGAACAGCCAATCTGATAACAGTCCTCAGACAGGCGGTCTAGATCAGGGGTGGTGAGAATCTCACACACACACACAGACAGACACACTAAGTATCTATATTTATGGGGACTCTGCATTCACTTCTATGAGAAAAGCCCTAATCCCAATAAGTACACCCTTAGCTGCTACCCATCCCTAACGTTATCCATAAGTAACTAAACAAAGTGATAAAAACCAGAGGTTTTTTTTATCACTTTGTAGCAGACATATGGTCCCCACAATGTAATATATACATGCCTACACACACACACACACACGTGCATGCTAGCATGGCAAACTGCTGCCTACTACCTAAACAGGGAGATAAGAGCGGAGAAAGAGCAGAAAGACACAAAACACAGAAAGCAGCAGTTTGTTGTGCCAATCTTGCAGAAAGGCTGTACTCTTTAAACAAACAACATTTTAAGCTGGAAACTGCACGTATCATTTACATCTGCTGGAAATAAACTGGGGAACTGTGATTGATTACTTCACCCAGGCCAAGCAAGGAGATGGGAGATGCGCTCAGTGGGAGCACACTGCCCCCTGGTGACAGAAGAGGCACAGTGGCGGTGGTGACAAATGGGAGGAGGGGTCGACGGCCCCACCTGTTTTTCTTAGAGTGCTCGTCTTTGCCCCTCTTCACACCGAAGATCCTGGTGATCAGGCTGCTGAAGAGCAAGGTGGATGAGTTGCGTACCTGCAGGAGAGGGGAGAGGGAGAGAGAGAGAGAGAGGCTCGTCACCCAGCGTCGGCGGGAAGCCACGCAGACATGACCCTGCGGGTGGCACGCCGGGACAACGCCCATCCCTAAAGGGACCGCGGACCGGGAAGCAGCCCAAAACAGATCCTGGATCAGCTCCTGGTAGTCGCCCACTGGATCGCAGGAGGCACCGTTGTTTGTTTACACTGAGCTCCGGGGAGCTGGGATGCTCCAGCTGCTCACTGCCAGCGGTGATCCCTCTCCGATGGGATTCCTGGCAGAGGCTTCCCCACAGCCCCTGGGCCAGATGTCTGCCAGGCACAAGCCCTCACTTAGGTATCTTAAGCTGGTCAGAAGACACACCCGTCGGCCAATTCAGCTAAAGGCTGCGTTACGAAAAGTCAATGTCATTTCAGGATGGACGAGCCACTGAGATACGACGGAGGGGAGACGGCTTTCATGCATCAGTGCAGCACGCAGAAAAGAGACAGACAATCGGCACCGGGCGCCAAATCTGGAGGGGATGGTAGAAGCTGGCGGTTCTGCACGGCGTCCCACGGGGGACAGCGGCTCATAATGAGCAGAATCTTCTGGAAAGTAGACGTGACAGCGCATGCATGTAGAACAGGAACGTGCTGGAGGTCATTCCTGTATCTACCGACCCCGGTTACCGTGGCCCACCGGCTCAGCCCTCCAGGTGGGGGCCCTGCAGGAGGAAGCTGCTTCCTGGGCTCCAGCACCAGCATGGCCTGGGCCACCCCCACTCAGGGCTCCTCCACGGGGAGGAGATCAAAGGGGCCGTGAGGGAGTCTTCCCAGTGTTTTCTGATGCCACAGAAAACCCGCGGCCCACAACAACATTCAATTGCGTTGGGTGTCACAGCGAGGTCCCATCGCACTGATACGTTTTCGTTTAGTAACACAAGAATTCTTACGACTCCTGTCCTCACTATCACAGATCTTTTTCCCCAGAAACGGAGAAAAAAAAAAAACCTCACCGCTCTGGCAACTAATCTTTCTGTTAAAGCAATGTAGACGCTCATAAAGATAAAAATGTTGTCACGCCTACATCAGTGAGATCCAATTTGTTCACCCCTTTCCTGTTTAGCTCTCTTCGTTTCAAAGGTTATTCTGAAAGCTTCGTCTTTGTTTTCAAGGAAGTAAGACACACGTGAGCATGGAGGAGGTTCAGGAACTTTGCTGCCTAGTATATGATGTTTTTCTTACTGGTGTGCAGCCATGTCGTGTTTTTTGTACATTGTATGCTGTTTACCAAGGTACAGAGCTCAACATGACACTGTACCTGAACTGAGTTGGTCAAACTTTGGTCAAAAAAAAAACGTGCAAAATTATACATCGTGTTTGAGCTACAGCACAGTTCTAAAGACACATTACAAAAAGCTTCGGTTAAATGTGCAACTGAAAAGCGTCAGAAATACACACATCAACAACCAATGGTTCGAATCCCTGGCATGCAAGGCACCAATGAGGTTCCCTGGGTCGAGGTACCGCCCCCAAGCACTGCTCCCCGGGCGCTGAACTAGCTGCCTCCTGCTATGTCATGATGTCACATATGGGCAGAGGATGTATTTCGCTGTTGTGCTCAACGTGCTGTGGTGTGTCAACAACGACCAATGATCACTAAATTCTAAATTCTAATTCCCAATGTCTGATCATATGAACTGTATTGATCCCAGGGAAAATTCTGTAAGTCATGGAGGCACGGGCCTTGCGTGGAGACCATCCTACAGGTGTTTCTACGGCCTGAAAGGTACAGGCTGAAGTAAAGGTGTCCAGAGGAGGCGAGTGAAATTTGAGCAGGAGGCGCAGACTCACCGCCCAGACCGGCGAGGTGAAGCCCAGCACTGCGGCCCGCACTCCATCAGCAACAAAGGGCATGACGTTCTCCCCCAGGCGCGTGTCCCGGTACAGACCCCGCAGGATGTTCAGGGCGTGGACCTGAGCGGACACCAAGGACATGACATCATCCGGCGTCTCATCAGGCAAGTCGAGAGGGACAGAGCTGCATCTCACGGGGTTAAGCCGACCGGCCCCGAAGCTCTCCGCAGACGGCAAGCGGGTCCACTCCGGACACACGCCGGATACGCGGCTCAGAATAAGCCACACCCAGCCTGCGCGGAATAGCTGAGACGCCGCTCGCTGCTCCAGGAAGCCGCATAATTTCTTATACATGCCCCCCCCCCACCACCCCCACAAGGGCAAAAACAGAGGGATGATATAACCCACACACTGGACGGGGAGCAGCTACAGACAGAGGGGCCATTCGCTGCACCCGCCGCTTCGCCCCCTGGTGGCACGCAGACGGCCGCGGGTCGCCACGGGGACGGCAGAGCGCCGTGGCTGGGAGGGGCCGGTCGGGGAGGATGTGGGCCGGGGGGTCTGAGGCCGGCCATCCCGTCAGCCTGCCATCCGCACGACTCGTTCAAACACGGCGGGATAAATTTAGGCGCAAACCACCAACTCCGGAAAGAGCGTCGCGGGAGAGGCGGGCGGGCGGGGACGCGGCACTGACCACGAATGACCCCCCGGGGAGCGCATTTTGGGGTCTCGCCGAGGCGGGGGAGGGGATTCTGTTACCCCCGGCACCCCTCTCAATGTCCCCCTTTGTTCCAGTGTCGGATAAACAGCTGCAGGTGTTTCCGGGGCCCCTGTGGTACAGGGGGGCGTTGGGTCACGGGCCGAGGACAGAGGAAAGACGGTGTATGAGGGAGCATACCTGCGGGACCGTGCTGCCGTGGGGGGCGGCGGCGGCGGCGGCGGGGGGGGGCATGGCCAGGGCTGTCAGCTCCCTCATCGTGGTCTTCAGGAGACTGCAGCTGGAGGACTTGGGCTCTGATGACAGGAGGGCCTGCGGAAGGGCAGAGCCTGGGGCTCAGGGTGCCGGACGTGCAGGGGGCGAGCGGCTGCCCTGCGGAGACGTACCTGTATGTAGAAGGGAATGCCGGCGCTGCGCCGCGTGGCACACAGCTTCGACGAGGAGTCACTGCATTTCACCTCCTCTAGGACCTCCCTCAGCCAGCGGGCGGGCAGCTGCTGCAGGATCTGGCTGCCTCTCCTGGGGTCAGACAACAAGGGAAGTTCCATGGTCACAGGGCCTACGGGGACCCCTGATTAAAGCACCATCCAGTCTGTGAGCCTAAAACATCACCTCCTGGTGGTCATGTCACACATTTGTTCTCATCCCAAGCTATGGTCAAGACCCCATACCCATTTACGGTAAAATCCACCCATTGGGAATTAGACATTTCGTCCACAGAAGATTTTAAATGAGCAGAATGAAAGCTATCTGTGCTGGTAGAAGGATCCCTGGTGACCAAGCTCATTGTAATTATTAGCCAAAACTTTTTAATCCATTGCAGGGCGAATAGAATCTATACAAAACAACAGAAGATGGATTTGGAAGTCTGTATAAGCACACTGTTCTCGGCTGGGGGGGTACCACACTAACACAAACCAAACAGAGCTCAGGAGGAAGAGCGACATTTATATGGGAGGCGGGGGGGCTTGCGACCTGGGTGACCCCACACACACACACACACACACACACACACACACACACACACACGAGTCCTGAAAGGAGCCGTTGTTTTTGCAAGGTGCGGCAGGAGAGGCGAGGAGGTCCAGATCAAACAATCACACTGGGAAGAGAAGAAAGGTGGGGGCCCTGTACACCCCATCCAACACACACAGCGAAACAAAAAGGAACACTATGATCAGAGTAATTAACCAAATACAAAGACACACACACACACACACCTGCCACTTACCCCCCACCCTGTGTTTATGTATGCCCAACCCTCCTTTTTATGGAGGAATTCAACATCCTGACATTCCCATCCCTCCATCACATGCTGGATCAGGGTGTGTGGGGGAA
>JAABNY020000116.1:391403-409515 GCA_015164015.2 Brevimyrus niger | reverse complement strand
TACCAGCTTGGCCTATTCAGGGTCCTGGGGGACCCGGTAGCCTATGAATTATCAATCATAAATCTGAACCATAAAAACAGTTATCATGAGTATCTAAGATGGGGGTGACCTTTCACACAGACAGGGGTGTCCAGAAGGGCCTGAACCATGTGTCCCAGGCTGGCTGGACTGCATCGCAGAAGCCTGGGCAGGAAGTAGTCAAGGATGTAGGTAGTCTGATCCAGCCTGGCTTGGCACAAGATCTCCAGCAGGGGCTCCACCCAGGTGCGGTGCCAATGGTCCATCCCGGCTGGCCCCGCCCCCAGCCCCGCCCCCTCCCGCGAGCTGAGCTCTGCCTGGTGGCTGATGAACAGCTTCTCCAGCAGGTCGCTGGCATAGGGCGCCAGGGCCTGGTCACCCATCAGGGAGAGCAGGAGAGCGGGCAGCGTGGGTTCCAGGGCAAGGAGGTGCTCAGCCCCCAGGTACTCCACCAGGCAGCCTAGCGAGCCGTACTTCCCCCGGCTGTGCCATTCCAATCCCAGCAGGCTCTGGGTCAGCCGCACCACGAAGAGGTCGGAGGTCAGGCTGGCGGCACCCGTGCAGAGCTGGTGCATCCGGAGCAGATTCCGGAAGAGAGTCCGGGTCTGGTGCCGCACTCCGTCCAGCGGGTGCTCCCAGTGCGAGTAAACGTGTTCCCGCAGGCGGCCCGGGAGCTCCGCCTCCCCTTGCAAGGCTTCCTGTAAGGCAGGAGAATGTGGCTCCCCCTGCAGGCTGTCCAGTGCAGCGCCGCTCCACAGCGCCAACACACGGGCCACTACCATCGCTGTGCTGGACTCCTTCACACTGGAGTGAAAGAAATTTTTTTTTAATAAAATCACTACACTGCCCTATATCCCTGACTTCCATATAAAAGATGAAACATATTAATACAAAAACCATCAGTGGTTGGAGAACGTGTCTACAGAGTCTGTGGGAGCTGGAGGGGCGGGGAGAGGAGAGACGAGGCCTGCGGACCTGGTGTCCAGAGCCAGCAGTGTTGGGGGGAGCAGCAGCAGGAGCTTCTCCATCTGGGGCCCCGACAGGCCGCCCCGCCAGGTCAGCATGGCCAGGGCTCCGTGACACAGGTAGAGAGACACTGCCGCCGGCCGCCCCGCCTGGAACAGCCCTGCGCAGCTTTCTTTCAGCCACATGGGGGCAGCCTCACCTTCTTCTGGGCGCAGCAACATATCTGCCAACTAGAAATACACGCTTCTGTTGGTTCACACAGCTGAACATGTACATTTACACATTTTGCTTTCCGCCCACATTTGGGATCCTAAGCCAAGCAGTTACAGTGTTTTGGATCTGCACCAAGTAGGTGAGAACTTGCGTTAGCCCAGTGCATCCCTTGCTGGAGATTAATCAAGCCCACAGACACACCTCCGCTCCTTAGTCTGGGACGTCGCTCTTCGATGTGTAAAGTACATTCTGGCACTGACAACCAGCTCACATTGGTGGTTTGCATCAAAAACAAAATCATAAGTAAATACAGATATTTGTATATAATACATAGTACACCAATTTGTTGCAAAAGTATGGAAATACCAAAATATCGCTATAGTTTTTTTCCCCCCGTACTTATCCCGACTTGGAAAATACCACAGTCAAATTCCATACTTTTCCATACTACCTAGGTAAAGTTCAGCCCAACATCTTCCCAGGATTACTACAAGAACATGGAACAATGTTCAACACCTTATTAGTTGCCTTCTGATGAGTTTAGCTCAGAGCAGAGCAGCTAGGAACAAAAGCAGAACCAGCCCTTGTGACTCAACCCATCCCCATTCATCCCTCGCGCTCACCACTTTGGCCACCTGCTCGCCATTTCCCAGCATGCTCCGGGTCAGCAGGACAACTGCCATCCCTGCCGTGCTCTGGACCGCCTGCACAAACTCCTCTAACGGAGCAAAAACGGAGGATTAAAGTATCAAAAATACCACATATCCAACACTGGGAGCAGGCAGGCTCACTTACCATCAGTGAGGATTCGCGAATGGCACTGCAGCAGCCTGCACAGGGCATCCAGGAGGGGGCGCTGTGCCTGGGCTTCTTGCACAACAATGCCGATGAACTCCTGTGACCTCTGTACCACCAATATGGAGGCCTTAACCGCAGCCAGAGTAGACTGCATGAGCTGGGCCTGAGCGACATGCTGACCAGTCAGGCCACTAGGGACAGAGAATGTAACCAAATATGAATATCCTGTTTTTATAAAAATAGACATCTAAAACAACACTTGTTCCAGGAGGTTGTTGGTTCAAGGACCACCAGGAATAAAGATTAGTGGGAGTTCATGACTATACTCTTGCATCCCACTGGCACCGTGCTGACACTGAAATGCTCTCGGGCACCTCAGTCAAGCACACGCCCTTGCTGCAGCTCTGGTCCATCAAAACCCACAACACCAAGCCCCAGCGGTCGCTCGAGGTTCACCTGTTTGTTTGGAGGTATTCCGCCAGTGCCTTTTGGAGGAACTGCAGCACTGGAAACAGAGAAAATGGAGGGGCACCCTATGAGCAATTCACAGAAAGAAACTCCATTGTGTTAGCAATTGCCATTTTAGGAGATATCAGCCCCAAGGTAAACTCACCCTCTGTTAGGAGTCTGTGAATACAGTGCTCACCTGTTGGACAGGGGACAGTGTGTCACACCCACAACATTTTCAATTACCAAGGAGAGCTGAGTGCAATGTTACAGCCAGAAAAGACTTAATGTAATTACCCTCTCAAACATTTCAGTTTGAACTTCCAGCAACACTATTTCTGATTATGTTTCATGATGGTGTTAATAAAGCTGCTTTGATTCCCAGTTAACACAATAAACCAGGAAGATGCAAAAACTCAATTACAATCGCAGTACAGGTCACATGTGCCGCACTCCAAACACTAAGGCTAAGGCGAAGTAGGGAACGAACCAATGGGGAAGCCGTCCAAGCAGGAAGCGATGCAGTCAGTGAGGTGGGGGTACTGATCTGGGCCCAGGGTGGACAGACTGTCTGACAGACACACGGACAGGCTGCCAACACACCCTTCCTGGAGCCAAACTGGCACTGAGCTCAGTGCGCTGTGGACAAAACACAGACAAAGAAAAACAAATGATGGACAAGGCTCCAGCAGAAGAGCAGAGGCGGACATTTCAGGTGCAGAAAGTAAAAATCCAAACCAGGATTTTGTTTCAACCAACCTGTTGACTATAATGAGTCAGAATCACATTATACTCAACTGGTTGGTTGAAACAAAATCCTGGTTTGGATTTTTACTTTCTGGACCTGAAATGTCCACCTCTGGAGAAGAGATGCAGAAATTTAGGGCGTGGGAGCCCTACCTAGCAACCGCTCTCTTCAGGGGGTTCTTATTCTGCAGGGAGGTGTACATGACGGAGAGCGTCTCCAGACAGGCATGGAGCAGGGCGTCTGGGCGAGGGGAGTCCTCTCTCAGCTGCTCAAGGAGGGTCCCAGCCTGAGGGAGGGAGCATTCCATTTCAACTGGGAAGTAAGAATCTCCAAGTCCCTAACTGGAAATTTCAACTGGAACACCCATTGGAGTTGGAATTCGACTCAGAAAGTCAGAGAAACCTCTACAACCCCAAGCTCAGGATTCAAGGAGGCTGCAACCTTCATAAAAAGAAGTGAAATCTGTAGGTATATACTGATTATTAGCATACGTGTATTTGCTGCTCACCAAGTCGATCACACACACACAGTACTGTCCAAACGCAGTTCATCTGTGGACGTGTTACTACAGTGTTTGCATGCCGCAAAATACTGTGTAATGCATCATCATCAACTGATATTGTTAACAATGGCTAACAACAAACCTGGACAGAACTGGTAATGCTAAATGGCTTTCTGACTTGTTATGGAACAGGGTTAACTCGAGTGTGACGTCATTCCCCTTCGTCAACTTCAGAAGTTCAAGGTAAATGCCAATTACAACTGCCTAAGGGCAGGATTGACGACACCACCTGGTTTAAAAGCCAAGCACCAATACAGTAACCAATAAAAATTATCAATATTCTATAATCCCAACCAATGTACAACCTAAAACCAGTTACTACTGTCTACCCCTACACTGCTTATAAACAGACTGTCAACAACACTCAAACAGTTCTATTATGCAAGGTTCACAATTCTCCCTGCAGCATGCATGACTGCATTCGGCAATATACTGAAGTTTGAAAATGGGACAAGGAGCCAGGCTATCAAGTGACACCTCACCTACCTTCTTAACCAGCTGTATCTGCTGGACCGGGTCAGTCTGGCAGAGGGAGTCCCGCAGGGTCTGAGCAATTAGACAAGCCTCACCTTCTCCTTCTACAGAAAGAGATTCTGCAATGGGGGATTAAATACCAAGAACTGATAAAGAGGCATTTATGGGCACACAAAAAAAAAAAAGTTTAAATGGACTCAAACGCTAAAATACACTAAAGCAGACGTCAAACTGGGGGAGTACACAAAATGAGAAGTCTGGACATCCGGTCAACAAACCAAAACAACGGTGCCACACGACCCAAGCTTCTGTGAATGACAGTTAGCGGTATAGCTTACCCTTTAGGATCTCCAGCTTAGTACAATCCAAGGAAACGGCTTCCACCTTCGAAACCTTCTTCCTCACTACCATGGCTGGGCCAAAATATTCTGCGTACTGTCGTGAGTGAAGTCAGAAGAAAATCATAGCTGAGTAACCATCGGTGTTCGTAGTTAAGACGACAACAGCTGTCGCCAAAACTGCAACTGGGTAATGACAAATAAAGCGTATGCAACTCATTATATAGCAATTACGGCGGCTATATTGCAAAATCTGCTTCGCGTTCCACGTTTATGTCGTTTTGAGATGCTAGCAGTTCTGCAAGAAAATAAAACGCTGTGGAATAACCATTGTACACGTTGACAGACTGGATAAATCAGCATAACATGCATTCAGCAACAGGAAAAATGCGGATCACAAGGTTACAAAATTTGAAATTGGTCTTTTTGAAAAGTGTAAAAACTGCGCTATTTCACTTGTGCTTTGGTTACAAGAAGTTTACCGGAGGTGTTACAGTTATACACATGTATAGCATGTTAGCTCACAGACCGGCAAAATCTGAGTGGTAAAGCAACTCAAAAATATAAGTATGACATGTGGACTCACCTAATTTAAGGCTATTTCAATGGAAGCAAGTGTACACCGAAGACGATACTTTCTATTCACGTTAATAACCCGAATAGGCACAATTAAGTAAGTTAACCGCGAACCATAATTTGTGTCGTTCCCCCTTAAAATACACGTGTGGAACGTCAATTCCGGATACTATAAGAATCCGCCTTAAAACGTTCTTATTGGGCAGCAGGGCTGTCCGCACACCGTCCAGGCCTTTCTATACGTGAACAAAGATGCCTATCAACGTAGGCCTTTTCCGTAGATAAATCAGCATGGTTATGGTGGTTTTTCCCGCCCCCCTAAGAGAGGACGGACCACTGTCTAGCCACGCCTATTCAGTTTGTTTCCACGCCCCCGTAACTAACTTGGGTATACGCTGGAAATCAGAAAATTTCGGGAAAAGTCCCGAAATTCCTTGATTTTACTCTGCAATGAATCAATAAAACGGAAACATGGAGGGAATTGCTAACACCGAATAGGCTCCGTTCTGACTTCCAGACATTTTCTCTGCCGTTTGTTGGGTAAGATTTTTTTTATTTGATTATTTTTTCGATTACTTTGATTTTTCGTTTAATTAGAAGAAATTAATATATGTTCTTTTAATTTGTACTGCGTGTATTATTTCCCGTAAGTAATTGACATCAACCAGTACTCAATCCAAAACAAAGTCGTAGCGCTCGAAGTATGCTTTTGTCGTGTTTTGGGGGGGTGGGCAGGGGGGTGCACACGGTGGGAAAGTATATCCATCCTGGATTACTGCAGTTGATATTTGAAAATCATTTACTTTGTTACGTCGATGCGAAAATTATATATACGATATATAACCAGTCTTCTACTAAAGAAAAGTTCATTTTTCTTGTATAATTATACTGTCATACAGTTATAGGTCCGCTCAGTATTTTCACTTTACGCTTTTTGAAACAATATTAAAAAGAAAACCCGTTAGACTTTGTTGAATTAATCTGAATTATAATTTGTTAATCTACTGTTAAAATCGTTCAGTTCCACTTATTTAGACGTGTTTGGCTGTTTTAATTTGCTTTACAGTAGCCGACATAATATGTTCCATGTGGTACTATTAATTTAACCAAATTATTCATTTTATTAAGTGGATTTTTTGCTTTGCATCGGTATACAGCTGAATCCTCTGTAATGAATTGTTTGTGTTCTGTGTTTTGAATAGTAGCCGTACTAGTATGTAAAACTAAACCGATCCATTACTTACTTTAGGTTACATAAATTAGTTGTCTGTAAGTTCAGTGAAGTTATATATATATACACACACACACACACAAGCGGCCTGTATTGTTATTGTCTGTAAAATGGCAATGTGGTCTGCCATACTGTGGTGACATATGGATGTTGAACATCTTCTCCAGCTTGGGTGGGTGTCAGGAGATCTGACTATCCTCACAGGAAGCAGACTAAGATAGAAGAGCAGCCACATGCTTTGATGTTCTGTGTAGTATGACTCCTTCCGCACACGCAGCAGAGGAAAGATGGAGGGAGGGACGGGAGGTGATGGGTGCCGTGGTTCTCCTGCCGGGTGGAGGAGGGGGAACCGGAGATGTGCTATTTTAAGAACAGCGGTGGTTCCCAGCTCAAAGAACACAGAGAGAGTTGGTTTGTCGGCGCGCGCATTTAAGGTGTTCGCTGAACTCTTGTCATCTTGACAGTTCCTTCTGGAAGATCTAGACCTGCTTCTGGCCTCCAGGAGAATGATGGAGTGAGAGAATGGTGACATAGCCCTTCCTCGCTGTCACACAAGAGATTTATGCAAACATTCTGTTTTTTACTTCTACTTAAATACCACAAAAGACACGTTATAGGAAAGTGTTGTTACACTCTAGATATTTGGGCTCCTTTTATGTAGAAGGCTGTAATGAAAGGTTGCTGAAGTATAAAAGTCTCCATTACTCCTTGTCCTCTATCTCAGTGTTTCTGAACCTGATCCTCAGGGACCCCCAGACAGTCTATGGACCCCCAGCTCCAGGGAGAAAGCAAAAATGTGGAGTGTCTGGGAGGGAGCTGTATCCCAATGCAGTCCCGGGGGGCTCACAGTCGGGTCCATGTTTTTGCTCCCTCCAAGCTCTCTGCCAGACATTCTACGGAGTTTGGAAGTCAAGACGTCTATTACAAAGCAACAGAAATTCCTCATAGGCATGGCACATACATCACAACATCAGATAACAACAAATAAAGAAAACGACCAATAGAAATCACAAAGGCAATAAGAAAACTTATTCTGACGCATTTAAGATACTAATGGTCGAGGGAATGAATTACTTTCCTTCCTGGCCAGAGGCGCTCTGTAATGTGGTCCTGATGGTAGCTGAAAAAACTGGCAAAGCTCATTTCAAGTTCAAAAATCCAGAAAAGGAAACAGAGGATGGTCAGCTCCTCCATTATATAATCTTGCCTACTTTGTGAAACTGAGCTCGTAGCATCAATTTGCCTAGAACCTCCTGCAGGATGCAAGCAGGCCCCGTCAAAGGCTGCTTCGACCGGGCGTGCTCACAGCCGGTGTTTGCTGTACCGTCACAGGGGAGGGGCGGCATGGCCGAGTGCGAGGGACACGGGGCCCAGGCCGACTGGAAGGAGAGGTGCATCGCTCTGGAGACGCAGCTGCTCAAGTTCCGAGTGCAGGCCAGCAGGATACGGGAGCTCCTGGCGGAGAAGGTCGGTACCCTCATCCTGATGTAATGGGACCCCGGCACAGAGTGTGGATCCATACCCAGTTCTCACATATTTAACAAGCAGTATAGTGCTTCTCTCTGATTGGTTCCCATCACTCGACATAAAGTCATTTTTAGGAATGCATTGGAATTTTTATGGAAGCATTTTTAAGCAATTATACATAAATACCACTGGGAGGCTTCCTAGCCACTCTTTTCCTGAGACAGCTCTTGTCGTCTTGCTCACTGTGAGTAGAGTTGTGTGAGGGGCTGGTGGAATTAGAGTGACTCTAGAGACTTTGGAAGGACGGAGTGACTCAGTCGGACGAAAGCAAAAGAGACAGAGAGCGAGGGAAGAGAAGAAATGATGGCGTGGCGATCGAGGGCTCCTGTAATAGTCTGGCCGCCCAGGGGACTCCATCTGGGTTTGTAAACAGTAAGAGTGGCACTCAGGAAGTGAGCAAGCAGAGGAGCGAGCGAGGGCAGCCAACACTCTCCTACTGCTCTCCATTTCTGGTAGCGCTGGGGGAATGTGGGTCACGGCTCCCCCCCCCCCGCCCCCCCACCCACATCGTTACTTCTGTTTTTTTCCCTTATTTCTGGCAGGGCAGAAGCCCCACAGATTCGCAAAGACCAATCAGACTTGAATCCCAACCCTTGGAAAGCTTAGGCCTTGCTTTCGGGGGAAGCCAGGAATCATTTTGTCTCTCGACTCAGTCTCGTCTACCCCATCCAGCCCCTTCCCCAGGAGAAGTCACGGGGGGGGGGTCACTGGGAATTGGCCAGTTCGTAGAACCATCTTCCATCATCCCTAAATTGCAGCACTTCCCCAGCCCCTCACAGTGTGTCATTTATTTTCGCATTTTTGTACGTCTCTTTTTTCCACCCCTGCGGCCAGGCATTGGTAACTTCCGGAAGGTTCTTGTTCACTGCTAGAGCAGCAGCCAGTCAGCTCCTGGGGGCCGACCAATCTGACATACCTAAGTGCGGGGCCCCTTAAACCCAGACAGGCTGCTCTAACACTAATGTCCTGTTGACCCTCTAAATATTAGGAGGCAGTAGTTTGGGGTCCCTCAGGGTTCTGATGCCCTCAAGGACAAGGACAGCGGTCTTATTCCGTACCCACCTCCCACAGCTCCACCCACCCAGTTCAAAGGGCTGCAGCCATATTCGAGTCGAGAAATCTGCTACGATTTAATGTTCTTTTGTCTCTTCCTGCCTCACACTCTCTGATTAGTTCCACATTTCAATTATGTGCAGCTGCAAGGCCAAGAGAGGAGATGAGGAAGGGTCCACAGTGGCCCCCAAGAACCTCTGCCCCCCTCAGATCTCCTCATAACTATAAGGGGACCCAGGAGATTCTGTTGTTTATGTATGTGACCAAAATGAACGTGGCTTTAGATTAGGAGCTAGAAAAACACTGCTAGCTGCAGAACAGAAGTCCTGGAATGGCTGTGGAAAGGTTGAAAAATGGAAGCAACTCATGTTTTCCTCCCAGAAATAAGTCAAACAGAACCACAGTTTATTCCTCTGCATGACATGACAAATGTTCCACCCCCATAAGGAAGGAAAGGGACTGTTTTTATCTGTCAGCTTTCTTTCTACCACTTACTACAACTTAGTGCTGTCAGACGTAGAAATTGCACTACAGCCAGAATCTGTTTGCCATTAAAAATAGACTTGATTTTTAACCAGTTACTGCCTGGTTTTTCTGGCGTGTGATGTATCCTGCTATGGAGCAGATCTGCTTTCCATTTTCCGGCTTTGATGAGGTGCTGTGGAGGCTCTCGGGGATGTGCAGATTTGTCTGGGAGCTGTGGTGGAGATCGTTACACCAACCTCAGGAACGCTGCGTCTTTTCGATCAGAGTGGGACTGAGCAGATTTTATTTGCTCGCTAGCTTTACGTGGCGTATAAGAACAGGGGGCCTTTCTGTGTGAGGGTGGCTGAGGCGATGCCTGATGGAGCTAAGCAAAGGTCTGCTCTCCAGCTTTTATGGTGCCTTGTGTTCCTGTCATCGCTGATCTCGCCAACCATCGGTCACACTGGCAAACATTTGGTCCCGGTTCATGTGCCAGTCTACACTCGCATTTAATCGAGCTACTTTCCGGAAACGTGCCCCAGAGTATCAAAAAACAGAGGAGACGCTCAGGATGCTCAGTACGCGATGATCAGGTTCTGGGCTCTGCAGTATTTCCATTCCGCCTGGTCAGCAGGGGGTCAGCTTACGGTTCCGCAGGGAGCCTGTGGCTTTGCTGAGCATGGTCTAGCACTGTCACAGCAGCCTGTTTGTGTAAAGGATGAGTGTTTTTTTTTCGGGGGGGGCGGGGGCACCTTTGGAACCGTGTGCTTGAGGTCAGCAGCCAGCCTTTGATGGGCGGCCAAACCGTGGAGACCACAGAGTGGCTTTGTACGCTGGGCGGGGGGGGGTTTGCGGGCAGGATGCTGGGTACGCCAAGGGCGGGGCAGGAATGCCAGGAATGGGAAGAAGGATGGGAAGGGGTGTCTTAAAGTTAAGGGGGGCCAAGGCTTTCGTATGGGCTGTTCTGGGATCAGGTTGACTGCCAGGCAGCAGTCTGGGAAAAGGGCCCTCGCACCTGGACGCAAAGCTCCGAAGTGTTATAAGTTACCTCTACTGCTGTGCACGTCTACCCGCCTACACATACAATCTGGCACCAGGGCAAATGGAGTCCACAAGTAAAAGGGACAAATAACAAGGCACTGCTTTCCAGTGGCACCAATATAGCAATAGGTTCGGAGGAGCTGGGTAATTACAGAGCGTCATTGCCCAAGGAACTGCATACGAAGGCCCTGAAGCATCGGATGTGGCACTAAGGCCTGCCGTGGATGTGGGTCTGCGGAGCACGTCTTCTTACGTGCCTGGCCACGTCGCCGCTCGCGCTCCGACTCCGCCAGGTCTGCTTCTCCGATGGCCGGAGAGCCGGAGTTCCAGCTACGGCAGTTGTGTTTTCGCCTGGAGTTCAAGCGGCCGAACCCCTGCCCTGCAGGCCTCACACCGAGCCCCGTTCTGGGGTCTGTCCGTTAAACATCTGGGGGGAGATTTAGTGAGAGCAGGAAGTACCTTTCAGGTCCTGGAGGTAAACATACAAAGTACTCATTTGTACGGCCAGGCAGCTCTGGGTTCTCCTTGAAACAGAGGATCGCTTTGTAGGCTTTCGTGGGTCCAGCTGGCACAGCTCCCCCCGCAGTGAGGATGGAGGGAGGTTCTCTCCTCTATTTATAGTCAGGTCTATCCTCCCAGCTCGTCCATTCTGCAGTGCAGCCCCATCCACGCTTCAGCGCTAGACCCACCCTGTGCCTGCATGGCTCTCAGCCTGGCCCACTGTTCGGCTCGTTAGCCTCCTTAAAAAAAAGAAAAGCTGCTGCTTTGGTTAAAATTCCTATGAAGGACTGAAAGTCAGAATGGAACTTCAGGACCTTACACTCTGTACACATGGTTCAGATGTAAACACACTTACGCTGAGTAATGCTGATGTTAACCTCCACTTCCTAGTCACATGTTCCTCTTTCTCACAGTGGGCATATGCTACATTTATGTGCTTTCGTGTTGGGCTTTAATGTAGTTGTGCGCTCCCTCACTGATGGCTCCCACATAAATGATGATGGCGCTGTAAGCCAAGCCTGGACAAGCAGAGGTCCCTTAGGGACCCAGATTGAGGGCAGATAGGAGATGATTATTTGATATATAATGTAGATGAGGTAAATACATGTTCCATGGGTTGTAATGTTTTAGTCTGTCATCATACATAGTGTTCTGCTGGATGCTGATTGGTCACATAGCGTCCTGCTGTCCCCGCCCCTCCCGTTTTCTCCTCTCAGATTCTACCAACCTCCCTTCCCTCAACCATTATTCTTAAATCTTGCCACCTTTCTTCCCAAAATAGCTTCACAAAACTTTGCCAAGAAGCCGTCCATGAAAACCTTCCGAACACTCGCTTCCTTAAAATCCAGGAATTTGTGGGGAATGTGGTTCCTAAATTGGCCTCTTCCCTCCTGCATGGAAGCCCGTAGGCATGCGAGCCCTGTGTGCGCGTTTTGAGAAACACTAAGCTAAACTCGTGCCTTTCACACAACCATGAACTCTGAGGTCCAGGAATAATGATACCCTCCATGCCAGTGTTTCCCCATGCGGTTCTCATGGACCCACAGATAGTCCATGTTTTTGCTCCCTACTGGGAGCTGAGAGGGAGCAAAAATGTAGACTGTCTGGCAGGGAGCTCGGAAAGTAGCAAAAACATGGAGCAACTGTGGGTCCCTGCAGACCGGATTGGGAAACGCTGCTGTATGTAATTTAACAATGACATTTTTTGCTACCTCAGCAAGGTTTACAGAGCAGGCAGATGGCACTCCGTGACCAGACTATAATGCAAGTAAAGCCCATGTTCACATCCTTACCCCAGAACTGCCATCTATGCCCCTGTAAAAAATGGTGGCCTGGTTATGGCTTTCGGCCTATCAGTGGCCTCCAACATCTGCCATGTTTCTCTGCTATTTCGTGCCAACTTCTGGATTTTAGCAGCATCTGTTTACTTTTGAAATTCTAGTCACATCCTAAACTAGCCTTGATTTTTACAAACCTGAAAACACCCAAAACAAATACAAATCTTTTTAAACCGCACCATGCAGGGTGTGTGGCTCAGTGTGCTACACCTCTGTGGTCGGAAGGTCACTGGACCAAGCCTGGCTTCAGCAGAACAGTCATATCTGTGTAGGGTTACCATACCTCTGGGTTTCTATGGAAACATCCTCTTTTTGGGCTCTTGCCCAGACAATGTTTCAAAAATCAATGGTTTGCTTAACGCTGTAACCTGTATGACCCCAATGTTGCAAGTTACAGTGCCGTACCAAGTGAAGGAAAAGGCACCAAGTTTCAATATACGGCAGCCACTCAGTATCATCACAAAACATTTGTAACATTTGTTGACTTGTGCTCACATTTACTTTAAATTAAACGACATGCGCATCTGTACGTATCACGCTGCTCACAAGTGATGTCATCTTCTGGAAACCGCTGGCATTTTTTGTTTTCGCGTGAACAGTGAATCACGCCGTTTCTTTAACAAGCTTAGCGTTTTGTAACTTGTTTATGCATACATTGTGTCAGTTGTGTGTAGATTGTAAAACAAGATTTAACCGTAAGTTTACCGTACATCCGGGTTTCTCCACACATAAATGATCATTTTATAGGGGGTTCCAGGAAACATATTAATATTCATGAAAGTGCTACCTGATTGGCCAGGGAACACAGAAACTCATCACTATTCATGAGGGATGCACTACCTCAGTGGTTAGTGAACATGGAAAATAATCATTAATATTATGACCCCTGGACACTTTCTCTTTTTCGTCTCACCAAATATGATAACCCTACATCTGTGGGCCCTCGAGTAAGGACCTTAGACCCCTGCTCCATGCGTGCTGCTGGAGGAGTCTGTCTTTTGCTGTGTCATGGAGAGCAAGATAAAGTAGGTGAAAAGAGAGTTTCCCCACCAGGATCAATGAAGCGTTATCATAAGATGTTTGCCTATGGCAGCAAAACTATTAAACATTCAGAATCAACATTAAATGAATGTGGCAACAAATGTCCTGTCTCTGTTAAAGGACCTCAGTGCTCAAAAAGCCGGACTATCAAAGCACCCCCCATGTAGAACATCATGAAGATATGCTTGTAGAATCAGTGTAGGTCATTAAGGCAACAGGACACAATGGGTGAGAGCGAGCACATACGCATCCTGAGTAATTTACGTAAGGAAGCCTAATTACTGTTTTGATGCTGAGTATTTGAAGCCATAGGAAAGGCAGAAGTCTAGTAGGTAAGACTAGGTGAGCAGGTGATCTGACGTTCCTCATTGTCATCCTATTGGGGGGGGGGGGGTTCTTACAGATGCAGCAGTTGGAGAAGCAGGTCCTGGAGGCGGAGCGTCGTGCCCAGAAAGCCAACCAACAGGTAGGAATCAGCAGTGCTTGTGGCGATGGGGCGGGGCACCTGTGACTCGAGGGATTTTTACTGTTCTGTGCCCCCTCTCAACCCCCCCCCCCCCCCCTTCCAGGTGCAGGTGATGGAGGAGAAGCTGAAGGCTGCCGACGTGCAGACCAGTGAGTGTGAGACGCGTCTGTTTCGCCGCTGCCAGGACCTGCAGTCGCTGCTGCAGGAGAAGGACGACATCATCGCCCTGCTGGAGCAGCAGCTGGAGGAGCAGGTGGGAACGTGACCTGATGTTATGGCCATTTTCTTAGCCAACACTTTTATCCACAATTAAAGTTGTTTTGTGGTATCTGACCCATAAATCTCACCTTTGCCCCCAATACTTGAGAATGTGGATGATAGGTCAGCAGGGTGTAGGACGGATGACGAAGTAAAAGTCCCTTCTCACCTGTTGTAGAAGCAGATCAGACTCCAGGAGGCCAAGGTTGTGGAGGAGAAAGCAGCCAAAATCAAGGAGTGGGTGATGCTCAAGCTGCAGGAGGTAAAGTCTCCCTGCATGCATTTCTGGGCTTTTCAGCGACTTACCAAAACATGTAGCTTTCTAGGACAAAACGCCTGAGATTAATAGACGGTGAATGTGGTGCGTGATCCATCCATAGCTGGAGGTGGAGAACGGGACCCTGCGGGAGACAAACCAGCTGCAGGGCACCCAGATTGCGGAGCTGCAGAAGCAGGTGCAGGGTGAGGACACGCCCCCTTAAAGGGAACAGCCATAGTAGCGGTACCTTGTGATTGTATACTGTGTGACTAAGCCTGTACGAAATGCTCATTGGAGTTTTACTTACACAACAATGATCTGAAGGCAGAGCAAAAAACTATTGGTTCAAGGAGATAACCAAGCACATCATAGAGGAGGCGGGACCAACCAATCAGATGTCTTAGTCTCACCTGTAGTTGCTCGAACCCACCTTCTCTACTTATTGGTTATCTCTCTGAACCATTCGTTTTTCGTTCTGTGCTCAGACCATTTTTTTGTGTATCTAAACCCCCCCCCCCCCCCCCACTGCACTAATGTTGCAGTGGTACTATATAAAACAGGACCCTAACCTTTATTGTGGACCTCTGATCTGGCACGCTGACCTCCATGCTCTTCACCCCAGCCTTGGAGCGGAAGAAAGCCGGCCAGCCCAAACCCGGCGAAGCTCAGCGCCTCAGCAGCCTCACCTTTGGCTGCTTCCAGGTCCGTGCCAACAGCCCCCAGGTCATCACAGGCCCGGAACCATGCCGGCGGAGCGTCAGCAGCCGGCAAGACGGCAAACATGCTGAGGATGGTGCCCATTCAGGTGGACTCTGAAGGCTCATTTAAGCTCCATTTGTGTACTAAAAAAATACGCCCATTTCAAAAGATAAAAAGTAACCGACTCACCTGAGCTATCGGGTATGCTGCCCCCACGACTTCTGGTGCTGCTGTTCCATTTTATCCAATTTCATAATCTTACAGAAAACCTGCACAAGTATGAACAAAACGACTGCAGACTGTGGGCAGAAGGCTCCGTCATTATCCGTATTTAACATTGAGCATAATTAACCCCTAAACTGTTCCTTTCAGAGAAAAATGACTGCCAAAGCAATGGGAATAAAGCTATGTCAGCTTAAATAGTGAAACAGCATGAAAATGAATGCAAAAAATATTTAAAATAAGAAGCTAGAGAAGATATACTAGATATACTAGAATTGCCCACCTTGACCTTGCCAGGATCCACCACTGTTACATTGCTGCATGTCCTATGTCTATATTAAGGCCCCTTGGTCGTCAAAAAGCCAGCCCACTAACCTGTAGATTGACTATGTCCTTTTGTTTCTCCCCTTAAAGATAAAAGCACCAAACAGACACTGGCATCCCCAGGGAATGACTCCGATATCAAAGGTCACAAGTTAGTCCAAGCAAGTGCAGCGGATGGAGGATCAGACAAGATGTCAAGCTCTAAGACAGGGAGTGAAGGGAAGCCTTTGAGGCAGGGGAGCCCTGAGAACGGCGGGGTGGCGAGAGGCGGCACGGCAGGACCGGAGGCCAGGGGGCTTCAATTCAGCCGGCCGGGAAGCGAGACGTACCACACGGCATCCGACGACAGCAGCTCGCTCTTCGACGATGACCTGCAGCGCTCCGACGACCCCGACTTCCGCTTCCAGGTCTCCACGGGGGCTGGAATGGCGGGAGGAGGATGGGGCACGGAGGGAGCTGAATGTAACAGCTCCTCCGAGGAGCTGAACAAGCAGTTTCAGTCTCAGTGCCTCGACTCCTCGTCGCCCAGCGAGACTAACACCTCAGGCCCCAACCTTGCTCTCACTAATGCTGCAAAGCACCCTGACCCAGGCACCTCGGCCCCGCCCGCGCCTACAAAGAAGCCCCCGCTAAAACCGTGCGCCCCCGACGTCAGTGCAGCGCTTGCTAAGAAACGCCTGAGCCAGCCTCCACCGAGCAGCGAGTCGCCACGCGGCCGCACGCGCAACGCCATCAGCGTCCTCCCACCGCTGCAGCCCCAGGAGACCGACCTGGACTGTGAGCGGGATGTGGAGATGGGCCGGGTCGGACCCTCCAGTACCGCCGGGGTGGAGATCGAGTCTCCCACCTCACCTGCATGGGTGCCTGGGAGTAAACCTCCGACTCCCCCTCTGCACAGGTTCCCTTCTTGGGTGAGTTACCCGGCAGAGGACGGTGCATCTGCACCCCTGTTACATCGACGTTTATGCGAACACAAGTGCATGTAGGTTCGCCCATGTGCTGTCGCTCCTAGCCCCCTGCCGTCCGTCCCCTGCAGGAAAGCCGGATCTATGCGGTTGCCAAATCTGGGATCCGACTGTCAGAGAGCTCGTGCACAGAACTCGCCAATAAAAGTGAGTTTGTGGTTTTCCCTCACTGACTTACGAACACACGAATCAAGTCCGGGGCGAGGCCCGTTACCATGCTAGGGTTGTGCCCTGCTGCTGCTGAAAACTGGTTTTGGTTTTCCAACGATATAACTGGACCCAACATTTTATAGACCTATTAAATCTGGCTAGAAGTTTCCAGTTTATAATTATCCTCAACGGGACATCGTAACAATGCTCGGCACTATATCTGGCTAACCGTGATTTCATGTCTGCAAAGGCTCCACCCCCCAGTCCTCACCCCCAGCCTCGGCCCTGTACACCTCCCTGCTCTATCGGAACACGACGACGCCTGTATATACCACACTGAAGGGGGTGAGAAGCCGCGTTCTCGCCGCCTGTGTTTCTCGTTGGGCCGAGCGGCTGAGTGTGCGACTGCGGTGCGTGTGTCCGCCCGATGCAGAAAGCCACCCAGCTGAGCAGCAGTCCCTTCCTGGACGAGTCCTCGGGCTCCGAGGAGGAGGAGAGCTCCCTCTGCAGCTCGCGGACCTCCGGCTCCGACTCACGCAAAGGGAGCAGCCCAGGGAGCCCACGGGCGCCCAAGAGAGGTAGGTATGGACGTGCGCCATGTAATCGCCATGTATTGGCGAAACCGTCCATCTAACTGACAAAGTCCTCTGATCCTGGGTGTGGCTTCAGCTGTCTCCATGTCCTCCATGACATCTGAGAGTGACTATGCCATCCCCCCCGACGCCTACTCAGCCACCGACACAGAGTGCTCTGAACCGGAGCAAAAGCTGCCCAAAACCTGCTCCTCCTCTAGCGACCACAGCAGGAGTGTGAGTTATCCATCCATCCATCTTCTTTGTCTGCTTCGTCTGCTTTATTTGCTTATCCAGTAAAGCGTCACCATCCGTCTGGTGCCTATCCCAGGAAGCACAGAACACAAAACATTTGCACACAATCATGCTCTGCCCGCATCATGACAGTTACCATTACAGTATAGCTCAGTGTTTCCCATTCCGGTCCTTGGAGACCCACGGACAGTTCACATTTTGCTCCCTCCCAGCTCCCTGTAGGAGTGAACCGTCTGACAGGGAGCTTGGAGGGAGCAAAAATGTGGACCGGCTGTGGGTCCCTGAGGACGGGATTGGGAAACACTGGTACAGCTAATTCAGCAAACTCAGGACAGGACCCCATTCCCCATACACAGCAGGTGACCACTTCCTGAGGCAACCATGCTCTGTAACAGACTGCCCTGCTCCCAAGAATGACCCTTTGGGTGTGTCGACTGTTTCTCAGGAACCACTGGAGAAGGCCGGCTACCTCCTGAAGATGGGAGGTAGGGTGAAGACCTGGAAGAGACGCTGGTTTGTCCTGAAGGCCGGGGAGCTGCTCTATTACAAGTCCCCGGTCAGTGTGGAGAGACCTCTGGTCTTCTGCAAGCAGGCAGATACTCACCC
>JAABNY020000116.1:370448-391303 GCA_015164015.2 Brevimyrus niger | reverse complement strand
CTTCAGTTCCTCATATTTCTATCCTACACTGTACTTTCCCTAAATGCACTTATGCTTGCTGTCAGTTCCCATTGGGACAGATTAAGCTGTGGGAGGCACGTGTGGAGGAGGTGGACAGGTCATGTGATTCTGACGAAGACTATGAATCGAGTGGGAGGAGCCTGCTGTCAACCCACCACACCATTGCCGTTCATCCGCGGGACCAAGGCCCCACATACCTGCTTATTGGTTCCCAGTATGAGAAGGTCAGAGCCAGTGTCAACATGAGGGGGCTCAGGAGGGTATTTTTTCCCACCAGTTGCTGTGGGTCACTCCTCATGTCTCCTGATCCTCTGTACGCCCATCTCTTACAGGAAGCATGGCTGTACCATCTGTCTGTGGCAGCAGGCACCGCAGGGGGCCAGGTGGGCACTGAGTTTGAGCAGCTGGTGGGCAAACTGCTTCAGGTGGAGGGAGAACAAGGTGATCAGGTCTTACCGGTTTCTCAAGATACAAATCTTTATACGCTGGCGAATTAAAACACTTCCACACCAGGAATTTCACTGAACCATCTCAGACTATAGTAAGGAACATCTAGCAAGCACAGAAGGTCATATTTGGTGCGTTACACACATTTCTTAAGCACTTCTAAAACTGCTTTCTCACATACAAAGTCCTGCAGTGGCCCCTACATGGCTGCAGACTGAATCAAACGTAGGCGAATAGCGATCTTTCTCCGCAAAGCCAAATCCCCAAAGGATAAGAAGACGCAGGTAGCTGACAGCAGTCACCCTGGAGGACTTGTGGCCCCCTTTCACCATGCTTGAGATCGAAAGCAAAGCCTCTGAGACTGGGGAACAGTTCCGAAGAGAAGCAAGTAAATGTTCTATGAATAGGGAAGTGACCAGGCCTCAGGTCTCAGGATTTTGTTTCAGTGCTCTGCTGTCTCCACCCACATTTGTTGCTCAGCACAGATCAGAGCTTGTCCACTGTTATGTCTGTAAGTGACTGGCATCTTGGAGGCATCCGAGGATGACTTTTGCCATAACTCCCTCTCTCTCACATATGTCCTTCCCTTTCACCCTGGTGGTGCTATAGGTTCCCAGATCTGGAGACACCCAATGCTTTGCTTTAGCAAAGAGGGCCTCTGCTCTCCCCTGACCACTCTGCCATCTCAGGCCTTACAAACAGAGGCCATTAAACTCTTCAAGGTAAATATCACTGATAGAGAGACGAAAAGGCAATACATCAGATCTTTATGCAAAGTTCCTGAGCTCCTCCCCATCTTCTTTTTCCACACAGACATGTCAGTTGTTTATCAATGTGGCCATAGACGCCCCAGCCATCGACTACCATGTGTCACTGGCTCAGAGTGCGCTGCAGGTCTGCTTGACTCATCCAGAGTTACAGAATGAGATCTTCTGCCAGCTGGTGAAGCAGACCAGGAAGAGGCAACCGCAGGGACATGCTGGACCCTTACAGGTCCAAAGAGCCATGAAACAAGATGCCCCGAAGCTCATATCTCCAAATATGTATGTCATAACCGTTTTGTTATGCGTTGACCTCTAGGGTTGGCAGTTCTTGGCGTTGTGTGTGGGACTCTTCCTTCCCCAGCATCCCTTCCTCTGGCTCCTGCAGGTCCACCTCAAGAAGCATGGAGAACCCAGGTGAGGAGACATCTAACCCAGTGGTTCTCAAACTGTGGGGCGCAGCCCCCAGGGTAGGCAGCAAGCAATTTGGAAGGGTCACGTTGATTTCACGAATTTCCTTTATGGAAAAACAATATTTTCATGTTTTTTTCCATCAGGACACCCCCACCCCAATAAATTTTGTCAGGGGGGACCTACATTTGGAAAGGGGTCATGAGACTTGACCAGTGTTTTATGGGAACCAGGGATAGCCTATGTGCAGATGCACTCACAACAATTCCACATATACACCATCACAAATTTTGGCTATACACTCCTCCGTCTTCCTCAGGACAGAAATTGGGAAGTATGCCATCTACTGTCAGCGGTCGGTAGAGCGCAGCCAGCAGAAAGGGGAGAGAGAGGCCCGCCCCTCTCGCATGGAGATCTTGTCTATCCTGCTGAGGAACCCGTACCACCACTCTCTGCCCTTCAGTGTCCCAGTGCATTTCCTTAATAACACCTACCAGGTACCTATACCATTTCCTTAATAACACCTACTAGGTACCTATACCATTCACAATCGATCAATGACAGCAAACAGCTTTACCTTTACAGAGAATTTTCAAACTGCTAGTGTGGCAAGGATATACCCACATATTTCTCAGTCTTTTTCATAATTCCCGACCCTATTCCATATGGGTTTTGTGTTCCACAATTAGTCACCCAATTTTACTCTATCAAAACCTCAATGGTTTGGGATACAATTAATTTGAGAACCACTTACATGAATAGACAAATACTGAATTGTTCAACGTTTCTATAGCCAAAAGTACCACTGTGGTTCCCACTCAACTGAAAACGAAATACCTTGTCGCCTCCCACCCAAAATATAAACACCCTGTGTTGGGTGGAATTAATTACAGACACAGGTAGAAAGTTCTGGCCCAGAAAGTACAATTCCAGACCAAGGTTTTATTTCAGCCAACCAGTTAAGTACTCTGAGACTCTTTATACTCAACCTGTTGGTTGAAACAAAACCCTGGTCTGGAATACTACTTTCTGGACATGAACTTTCCACCTCTGTCTATAATGGATTACTATGGCGAGTAACTTCCCCAACACCGTAAACTCCTTGCCAGGTATCTATGAACAAGTTTTTCATTGGTAGCCGGTTATTGAAACACTGCAGGCACGGCAATGACGGACAGTGAGCCCCATATTGGCCACTGGCATTCAGGAATGGGGGGCTTTTGGGGGCACCGCAGGTAGTGGGCTTCGATGCGTCCACCACAGTGGAAGAGTTCCTGGGACGGCTAAACCAGGAAACGGGAATGAGGAAGACGGTGCAGTCGGGATTTGCGCTGTACACAGATGACCCTTCTGGGCAGGACCTGGAGCACAGTCTGCAGGGGAACATTAAGGTCTACCAGGCGTGCCTCCATATACACACCGTCAGACTGAATGACCGTATAACTTTATCGCTGTTCTGACATGTGCCCTGGATCCTGCTTTCCACAACCATCTCAGATCTGTGACATCATCTCAAAATGGGAGCAGGCCTCTAAAGAACAGCATACGGGTAAATCTGAAGGCACCAGGACAGTCCGGTTCACCTATAAGAACAGGTATCGTGTAGATACTACTCACAACGTGGCAACACACTTTGTGCTCTTCGACCCAGTGTCCTACAAAGACCTCCCCCTGCTTCTGCTGTCACCCCAACCCCTCACAGGCTGTACTGTTCTCTCTCGGTGAGAGGAGAAATGGAACGGGAACGCCTGCTACTGGCATTCCAGACCAATGAGGAGATTGTGGTTGGCCGCTTCCCCATCAACAAGGAGTTGGCCCTCGAAATGGCTGCCTTGCTGGCTCAGGTGAGTAGAGTGCTCTGCCTACCCATCCTTCCCTGACCATCAGACAAACACTGAACAATCCCATTTAATGCCAGGCAACTACGTCCTTGTCGTGGTTCAAAAATGCACCACCAACATAGCGCTTCTCAAGCTTCTCTCTGGAATTCTACTTGAATGTCTTCAGTATCTGATAAGCAGAACATCAACAACACCAGATATTTGGAAGATCCATAAGGCCTGTGACCCATGTCTTCTTAACGTTTAGGTGGAATTTGGTGACTTTGAACGTCCCTTCTCCTTGGGTGGTTCAGGATCGCTCCAATCTAAGTCCAACCAGACACTGAAACAGTCCATGGAAAGGTTCTATCCCAAGCACTACCGGCAGGCCTGCACGGAAGACCATCTCAGGTAGAGGTGGAGCATACTCAGGGAAAAAAATATAAGGCTACATCTTCCCAAAGGGCATACTGTACAGCACTGTTCCCCAACCCAGTCCTCAGGGACCCACAAACAGTCCATGTTTTTGTTCCCTCCGAGCTCCTTGCCAGTCCATACACATGTTTATTCCCTCCCAGCTCCCAGTACGACTGTCCATGGGTCATGCTGTGCAGCATCATCTGTAATACATTTTTTACCTTCCGCTATCCCTTCAACCGCCACTGCTACACCTAGGCAATTAAGACAACGTCTTTCTGCGCGTTGGGGGTCCTTGAGAGGCCGGAGCTCCACTGACTGCATCCGAATCTACCTGACAGTCGCCAGAAAGTGGCCCTTCTTCGGAGCTAAATTGTTCACCGCTAAGGTGGGTGTGTCATGTCCCTCAGTGGAGATGTGGAGAACGTAGAGCAGTAGCAGGAGGAACCTCTTTCTACCACATCATGTTGGATCTTCGTTCACAGCTCATCACGCCCTCCCCACAGCAGGGTGCCCCCGTGTGGCTGGCTGTGCACGAGGATGGCATCGGCGTGCTGGATTATAAATCAATGGTGAGTTACAAGAACATAGATTTGTGTATGAATGGTAGAGACATGCCCCTACCAATATCATGGAAGTACCCGGTGAGTTTAGGGTATGGGGGGTTCGCAGCTGATTTGGCCCCTGTTGAAACCAAACCTACACGAGTTCTAACTGGTGAGCTAGAAGCTTTCTTGAGCTATTATTAATGGACTGTGAAAAAATATCAGACAAAATACCAGTCATGTCTATACAAGAACCAAGAATCTATTGATAATGACTAATAATGACAGAAGATCATCTTAGGTCATAGGTTAGTACTAAACAATAAGTAGATTATGGACCAGAAGGGGTTCAGTGCTCTGTTTACACAATTATTTTCAGAGGCTGCTCGTGTCACACCCATATAAGAACTTGATGACCTTTGGCGGTTGCCGTGATGACTTCATGCTGGTGGTCGGGCAGAACCTTGGCAGCAGTGCGGGGAAGGACAAGCCAACGGAGAAGCATCTATTTGGCATGGCCAAGCCGAAAGTAAGCCCAACTGGGCCACAGCTGGCATACACACCAGCATCAGATCACAGACAAACTTCATCAATTTTATACAGAATACAGACAGAAGTGGAAAGTTCAGGTCTAGAAAGTAGAGATTCAGACCAAGGGTTTATTTCAACCAACTAGTTGAGTAGTCTGTGACTGTGACTCTTTATACTCAACTTGGTTGAAACAAAAGCTTGGCCTGGATTTGTACCTTCTGGACCTGAACTTTCCACCTCAACACTGCCTATAGAGTTGCCTTTCTGACATGTTCGGTTTGCGTCTCGTGTTTCCCAGATCCTGGAGATGACCCTACTCATCGCCAGCTATATCAACAGTGCTCATCAGCAGAAGGCTGCCGCCCACCACCTCTCCGCACCTGCCCTCCTGCTGGCTCAGTCAGCCAACCTCAAGAAAGAGCTGGACGGCAAGTCTCCGCCGGCCCCCAGCAGGCCCAGCATGGTGCCAACTCTTCTGTGAGGATGTGGGAGCGAGGCTGATGCAGCAAATGGCGTCGGTGCCGTGCCAACGTGGGGACTGTCATGTGACAGAAGGCTGTGTTCGACCGCACGTGCCACCGACAAGTTACTTCTCTTACTGAACAACTCAGGAGATCAAATCTTTGTACTGTCAAAAGGTACGGCCATTCCTGCCGCTTCTGCGTTCAGCTGGGAAGGCAAGTCTGTTGCTGTCACTCCCAAGATTTGACAGAAGCCAGCGGGACAGGAGGTGGGCAGTGTGAGTGGATCTTGCACTTCTTCAGCTGTTAGCTTTTGTATGGCAAAAAACACCGGAAGTCTGCTGAAGTACTTCTGAGCTATGAAAAGGGACTGAAAGCAACATGAATTCAGTATTGTGCAATTTCTGTTGCCTTTGTCCAAATGAACCACAAATGAACCAACCTGGGAATGCTGTCAATTTCAGATTAGGTTTAAATGTTTTAACGGGGCGAACCGTGCTTGTGTTCAGGCTTATATTATATGTTTATTAAAGTCATACACAGATATGTTTATCATCAGTGCAGTTATTAATGTTACCGTGGTAACATCCACATGAACCAGGTGGCCTGCGATTGTGCAAACATGTGCTGTCAGATACATCCTACACAATCAGAAAATAGAGTGCCAATTTGTACCTTTGCTAGTCACTGAAGCTGCACCATGTAGATAATTATACCCTAGATACGGAAATGGACTATAAGGAACATTTTTGTACCATTAAGGGTACATTAATATTGTTTGTACTTTGGGGATGTTCCCCAGTGTCCATTGCTGTACCTTAGAAGGTATATTTAGCTACAGCTAAGGTACAATTGGAAGACCCTTGAGGGTATAGCCACAGTGAAAAGCGAAGGTACAAACTGGCACTCTTTTTTTCTGACAGTGTAAGCTGCATGGTACCCATTTGTGGAATTTGTTTCTGGTCTGAGATCACACTTGTGTCAGTGTTGGAATGGGCAAATCAGGATTTAATTATCTGCTTTAATATTTATTTTGATATGCCAAGCATATATGTACAAATTATTATGCTCACAGAATTACATTATTTAAATAAACACTTGAAAAGTTGTTGAGTTTTTTTTTTTTTTTACTTTTTCGTAAAAGTTATGGTGAAATCAAAAGGCTAAAAATCATAATTATAAGATGATATCATGTATCTTGGTTTTTAGGTGGGGGGCAAAGCCCTATGCCATTCAGTAGAGTAGAGGGCAGAAAGGCAGCTTGCTGTGGTTGAGGCCAGTGTCCTCCAGGCCTACAGTTCTGACACAGTTAAAAAACACACACATTGGTGTTAATTTGTATCTCCTCATATTGTACAGTAAGGTATCAGGGCACGTAAATGTTCGTTATAATGGTACTAAGCAACTAGGGCTTACCATAAGTTTCTGAACTAGTGCTTTAGGTGATATAAGATGGCCCGCCACATATTTTCCATTTTAAATTGTAATTAAATTCGACCTACCGATTGTTAAATGTGCCATCTACTGTCAGTGGTCAGTAGAACACACCCAGCCAAATTTACTAAGAAGACCCAAGCCAGTAAATATTACTGATGATCACACAAAATTTGTAACAATGTTACAAGTATTAACGCCAGCTGTTTAGCGGATTTTCCATAGAGACTTTTTCCATGCTGTCATGTTTTTCTTTCAGCTACAAAAATTAAGTGTCTGACTTGGTAATGCGTGCATGTGGGGGGGGGGGGGGCAACATGATATTATCGTCCATCTCGATCATTTTAAATTAAAATATTGCACATAATATTTCTAGATTTCACCCAGGCCTAGTAGCAATAGCAGTCAAAATCATAAATAACCAACGGTAGCTAGCAGGTTTTAATCTCTTCTTGTTGGTGCTGCTGATCGGTGTTTGAAGTCAAGTACCTGTCTTGATTGGCTTCCTGTAGACATGGATTTCATTGTCCCAGGAAATACTCTGATGCAGTTTATAATGAAGTGAAAGCTATTAAAAATGTTACATCAATAACATACTGAATGTATTACATGTCTCATGGGGTGGCAACTGTCTACTGCTGTATAAAATTTAAGCAATTGCTGAGCTTCCAAATACCACAATAGAGTACAAATGAGAAAACAGGGCTTTGAAACCCACAGTGTGTGGGTTTTCACATGCTAGGAAACACAATACATAAAGACTGCCCTTATGAAACAAAACAAATATGGCAATATATTGGAAAATATAATTCAATACTTTACATAATAAATTTCTATATATTGAAACTAGTGCTTTTATTTTCCGATATACTGCGATATATGCATGGACACTGTATGGCAGTATATTGATACATACAAAAAGAAACAAAAGGATAAAAACTGCACTAAATTTCTACATGTAATAGTTTTATTGAAAGAAATAACTTCTCTTTTATGAATGAATTTAACGTCTGAATGAATTTATATATTTTTCTTTTATGCAAAGAATGTATTTTCCTATATATCACAGACTTCCTGTTAGACCATCTGCAGTTAGACAGGTCTGCAGACGATACAGTCAATATGGGACTCCATTCTGCATTCCCCTACAATCTATGCCAGGATCCTGTTTGTTGATTCCAGCTCGGTGTCCAATATAATTATTCCATCTCTGTTAAGCATGTGTCTCACAATCAATGTGTGAGACTCGAAAGCTCCGCCTACCGAATTCTTCGGATCTTGCTTTCACTTCCACCTTATCTGCACTCACTGTGCACATCTATGTAATAACTTGCTTGCAGTGAGATCACATGTAATTTATGCGGAAACTAAAAATGCTATTTTCTGATTGGCTGTTTGATGGTTATTGACTGTATAATTCTATTTTGGGACAGCCTTGAACTCTGCAGAAAACTCCACTCCGTATGCCTGCACCTTGTCCATTAATGGGACACCCTGGTGGACAGTATCCATTATAGAAGACAAATATTACTTGGCCATATGAGTCTCAATTTCTACTGTGACATTCAGGGTGAGAATGTGGCATAAATAACATGAAACTATGGTTCTATCTTGCCTTGTGTCAATTTATGCTGGTGGTGATGGTGTAATGGAGGAATATTTGCTTGGCACACATTTGGCCTCTTAGTACTAATTGATCATCATTGAATGCCACAGCCTATCTGAGTATTGTCGCTGACTATGTTCATCTATTCATGACCACAGTGTTCCCAGCTTCTAATGGCTACTTCCAGCAGGATAATGCACCATGTCACAAAGCTCATATAATTTCAGGTTGATTTCTTGAACATGACAATGAGTTCACTGTACTCAAATACCCTCCACAGTCACCAGATCTCAACTCAATAGAGCACCTATGGGATGTGATGCAGCCAATAAATATGCAGCAAGTATGTGATACTATCATATCAGCATGTACCAAAGTCTCTGAAGAATGTTTCAAGCACTCGTTGAATCTTTTCTTTTGATGTGTCTGTGTTTAAGGTATAGACCTATGTTAGCTGTTATCAGGGCTGTGAGCCGACATCAAAAAGGATCCATACCTTAATGCCAGGTAACTTGGAATCAAGAATCATCTGCTAAGTCGATTCAATACAGTGATTCATTTGGCCCGAGTGTGCCTGTCCTGCCTCATTCCTCTACGAATATCGCTCCCCCGAGCACATAGAGCTAGCAGAAAGATTGGATCAAGCTATTGCGTAAACAGCTTTTTAAATTATTATTATTGAGCACAAAACAAGAGCTTATTACAACAAATTGGTATTAGCTTGTGTACAAAAAATAATTCAAGTATGGAAGGCTCAACACAATGGAACTATATTGGATTCCATGCAACGTGTATAACAAAATATTCCAAAACATAGAATCAGGTATACAAGTAGGAAATAAAGGTCCAACGAAAATAAATAAATAAAATGACAGAAAAATTATATAATACAAACAGATTAAACAACTTTACTGCCTTTGGGTTTTTTATTTTACTAGGGGCATTTGAGTCTTTTAATCCATTTTTAAACACAATAAACAAAGGGGTAGCTTTAAAATAAAATAATTTATAATGTATAAAGTATTTTGCTAATAATATAATATTATTAATCAAATCATACAAAACAGAGCGCTCTTTGGTTACCCCGTATATTACATCTTTTACAGTGAAGCTATCAGCAACCACACGCTCCTCTACCATCCAGTGTTTCCAAGCTTCCAAAAAGATTGGGACAAACTACATGTAAAAAATATATCCTCTGTATCTTCATATAAATGTTTGCATAGGCAACAAGGTATATTTTCAAAATTACATTTTGAATGCAAAAATGTATTGGAGGGATACATATCATTTAGGATTCAGTTACCGATAATCAATTCTTGATTTGCTGGAGGCATTGGGTCTTAGCCAAGAGAACTGCCTAAGATTAGGATTGAGATATCTCCAAACATCTACCAATTTAAGGCTAGTGCAGAAGTGTGAGACCATAGAATTTGGTTGAGAAATTAAGCTTTTGGGAGGATATCTATCAAGTGTCTCGTCCGGTACCATATTAAAATCTCCACCTACAACAATATTATCTGTAGGGTATGTTCTCTTTAAATCAGAGACTACAAGAGAGACCTCTTTAAGTAAATTTTGGTTCAATTTATAATTATTGTGGCCATATACATTAACCAGAATGAAAAACATGCTCAATCTCTAAAACAGCTGCTAACCAGTGTCCACTTAAGTCAATTTTAGAAAAAAATATTTTTTTCAAATATTTCCTGGACAGTTATTACATAAAATTGCTGTGCCTGCAGAGTGGGAGGAACCATGACAAAGTAACAACTTGTCTCCCCACTGATTAGTTCAAAAGGCAGTATCCGTTAAAACGGTGTGTTTCTTGTAGAAAAGTGCAGTGAGAACCATTGTTTTTACAAAATAAAAACATTGCTTTTCTTTTAAACTTATTTTGAATGCCTCTAACATCCAATGACATTAAAGAGAACGGCAACTTAACTGGGAACATAATAAAAAGGAAACATACCAAATGTAATGGAAAGTGCAAATACTTGTATGAGAAAGAAGGGTTTCACTAGGTTATAGAACCCTATACCTACAACAAACCTCACACTCTAGTGCCTCTCCAAAACAATCATGTCTCATATCAATCTACCCTTAATCAGTTCGTATGAATTATCCTGTAGCGTTAACGAGTTTCCCTTCAACGTAACCGAACGGTCCACGAAAGTACGCTTTTTTTCTACTTTACGCGCCTGCTCAATTGTGTAAACAGCTCCCCAGCTCACGCGAACGTAATGAGTCATTAATCCGCGACACAGTAACGTCATTAAATTGCGCTAAGCATACGTCAGTCATCTGCGCTGTTGCCAATCGCAACGCTTACTAATATGGCGCCTTGGGTTTTTTTTTTTTATATCGAAGACCACACGTATCCTTAAAAAGCATCCTGGATCGATTTAAAATAAGAACAGTTTTACGAGATTTACGTTAAAGAAGGATGCCAAAAATAAGGTACAATCCTAATTAAACTGTAGTCTCCAAAATGTATCTATTACACGAGAGTTTACGTTTTTTAAAAATGTACTTATTTTTAAAGAACAATATTCCATTGTAGTGACACGCTGTGGGAGTTGGCTGCAGCGGAGGTACATAACCGAGTGAGCGGAGCAGACGAGGACGAAAGGCAAGGTAACAGTGATGCTCCGGGTCCATATGAAAGGACGGTGTTCTTCATGGGAAGCAAGACTGGGGTAAGCTTCGGATAGCGCCGTTACAGCACCAACTAACTACTTACACAACAAATGTGGTGTCACTCTTGTACATGTTTACTTCGCATCACCATGGTTGGCTTGCGTGAGCGTGCATCTGAAAGCGTGACACGCCAGATGCCTTCTAGGAGTCATGTCTTTGGTTTGCAGGAGTGAGAATGAATCAAAAAAGATGGGGAGTGATATTTATGGAGTCAAAGGAATAGCCACAGTATTCTGAAAAGGTCTCGATCTCTGTTAAGATTAAGCTGACCACTGGCAATGCATGACAAAATGTTTCCTTTTAGCCAGTGAATGTAATAGTTGCTTTTCTTTCCTCAAGGGGAAGACGACAGTTATGCTTAGATGTCTTGACAGGTGAGTATGGATACATTAAGTATAAAAATGTACAGGAGTCATAGAGATGCCGACTGTATACACAAATAACTTCTCGTTTGCAGGGATGAGGCCGCTAAGCCGACTTTAGCATTGGAGTACACTTTTGGAAGAAGGGCACGTGGACACAATACGGTATGAGGGGCCAGGGTGACTTGAGACGCCGCCTGGGGCTTCTACAGGTCAAGGTGCAGAGATATAATGATTTAAGTCCTCCTTGGTCACAGCCTAAAGATATCGCCCACTTCTGGGAGCTGGGCGGTGGGACCTCGCTGTCAGACCTCATTGAGATTCCAATCACAGCACAGAATGTGAGGTGAGTGTGGTGTGCCCCACCCCCAAACCACCACCGCCTTGCGCTAACATTGCTAGCATCTGTGTGGTCATTGCTACCTACCAGTCCCTAACAAGGTTAAACACGCAGATGTGTCATTCACAAACTGAGTCATCAACAGGCTTTTGTTCCACAGAACTCTCTCCGTGGTGCTGGTTATGGACCTATCCAAACCCAATGCGCTGTGGGGGACCGTAGAGCGGCTGCTGCAGGCCATGCAGGCCAAGGTAGACGGAGTGCTCTCCAAGTTACAGAAGACGGGGGAGTGTAGGTCTGACAGAAACCCCACCCTGAACAGCACCCCTCAGCACCTTCACAAGGACCACCCAGTAAGCAAGAAACACAAAGGAAAAATACATAGGACGTTCTTTAGTTAATTAGGTTTGAATGTGATTTTAAGAACTAAAGATCTTAAATGGTGCCTTTTGTTTTTCCTGATGTCCCATAACTTGACCTAAAGCACATGGTATTTTGACAGGACCGTGAACTCATAAGTCCCTTTCCAGTACCTCTGCTTATGGTCGGCAGCAAATATGATATTTTTCAGGTAAAGTGTAAGAAGAGATTATTGGACGGTCCTCTGTTGTTCTTGTTAATATACAAGAAATTGTTAGGTAAGATGGTTCTCTTTACTATGAAAAGGACTTTGAGTCTGAGAAGAGGAAAGTGGTCTCCAAGACCCTGCGGTTCCTTGCCCATTACCATGGAGCGTCTTTGATAGTAAGAGTCGCCTTACACTGCATTGTGGGTAGCACAGGATTCTGGGAAGTAACTTCTGTCAGATAGACCAGTCAAATTTCTAATGATAATATGCAAGCAAGATGATTGTAGTGAAGATTGTGTCTTCAGAGTTATACAATTATAAGCATTTCTGAAAGGTGAAACATTTATATGTTACCTATTTAGACATTTTCATTTATTCTCTAAAGAACATATCCTGATTTTGTAGCCCATAAATAATAATTTCAACTCAAGATTAGTTTTATTCTAGTGTGTTCAGGTCCTAACTCACCATTAATTTTCAGACTGGTATTCTGACAAACCATATTTTTTGGACGCAATGGCTACAATGATCATGCTATACAGTGAGTCATTATGTGACTTTTTTTTTTAACAATGTCTGACTTTTAAATGCTATTTCACTTTGTCTGCAGTTCACCAGCAATAAATCAGAGAGTCTGATGTCAAAGACCAAAGGTCTTGTTGCTCACCTTGCATTTGGCACAGACAGAGGGTAAGAGATGCTGGCTGCCTGTGTCCTGTTCCCTTTAGCTCCCTCCAGGTTACACTCGCAGAAACGATGGCATCTCTATAGCCCATGTTTCTCTCACAAATGGCTTGAAAAATCACTGTTGACATTTGATCTTTAATTCACCCATTGGAGGTTTGGAAATAATTCCCAGGGGGACACTGACAGTTCTGTTATTGTGTCTGACAGGAAGACTGTGTCCACTGACCACAGTAAACCCCTGATCATTCCAGCCGGATTGGACTCACTCAGTCAGATCGGTGAGTCTTTGTGCCTGGCGCACCCTGCTGGTAATGTTCAGAACCACAACACAAATACCCATGGATTCATCTTCCTGTGATTTTTAGCTTTTTTTTTCTTTACCTTCATCACTTAAAATGTTTTACCATTTATAGAATATCGATTAACAGAGCTGATTTTAGTTAAGGCACAATACCAATAT
Organism: Brevimyrus niger; assembly: GCA_015164015.2. Taxonomy (NCBI): domain Eukaryota; kingdom Metazoa; phylum Chordata; class Actinopteri; order Osteoglossiformes; family Mormyridae; genus Brevimyrus; species Brevimyrus niger. The sequence goes on along the minus strand of JAABNY020000116.1, from coordinate 377,732 downwards.
AACTGCCCGATATCTTCTCATTTAGGTTCTCCTCCAACAACAGACATTGACATCAGTTCTCTTCATGCCCGGAACCCTTTGGACCTGTGGAAGAAGGTGTTTGAAAGGGTGTTCCCCCCAGAGGTATCATTAGCTGTTTGCTGGTTCGTTGACACAGAAGGCAGATTTGTTTAAGGAAACCTAAATATTTATGAGGGGGTCATTGCACTAGACCTGCATCGTCTTCCGTGACGAGCATATTGGCAACATTGTGCAAACCCCTTGGGTTGAAGCTCTCTGAGGTTTTACCCCCGTTTCCACACCAGAGTACTGGAGACCTGAAGGAGCTCAGGAACCCAGCGAGGGATCCGCAGTTCAGAGAAGCTCAGATCGACTCAATGAGATCTCAGAAAGACCAGGTAAGTGTAGGGCCCAAAATTTAGAGTGCCGGCATGATGCAGATCCCCAGAGATGAACTTCCCACCCAGGTCCGACTCATGTTCACTGGAGGATCCTGTCAGATCACTGTTTACTGAGCTGGCAGAGCAGGCCGACATTGTCAGGAAGTCAGAGTTTATGTAAACACAAAGTTTTGCGTTCATTTACAGACACCAAATAAAGCAAGTTTAGTTGTATTTGCCTGTGTAGTCATGAATCTTGAGTATGATTAAATGTAGCTTGGGTCTGTATTTATATGAAATATATACAGGCTCTGTTACTGTGTCTGACAGGCTGACAGGAAGACTGTCCACTGACTGATGTATATTTATATATACAGTGGTACCTCGGTTCTCAAACTTAATCCGTTCCGGACTCTGGATCAAATCCTAAAAAGTTTGAGTTCTGATCAAATTTTTCCCTTAAGAAATAATGGAAAACCAATTAATTGCTTCCCGGCCCCCCAAAATTACACCTAAATGTGTTTTTTTTTTGTTTTTTTTTTCATTTAAACAAAAAATTTAAATGAACAGGATAAAACAAGAAGAACATTTTTTTCTTAATGGCTTCCAAAACGATAAAGTTCTTATCCCAACATTACCCCTGTTCTGCCTCGATCGTCCGCTCCTTCCGTGTGCCACGCTCCCTTGTTAACCTCGTGTGGGATCCCCATGTGATCAGCTGTTTCTGGTTGTTGTCATTAATCCTCTGTATTTAGTCCACATTTCAGTTTGTTTCCCCTGTCTGGTCATTGGGTGCGTTTGACTTGCTTACAGTGCTTGCTTAAAGCAACGCATTTTGATCCTGACACAATGCATTACGGTTAGATGTATTGCGACCTCTCACCCGGCTACGCAAACTGGACCCGCCTCCGTGATGACACACCTTTGCCCTTATTGGCTGAAGAGTTTAGTTACACGCATGACGTTTGTATCCCAGGCAGTTCCGATGCGTAATCTGCTATTTCTTCCGAATATGACGTACAGCAGTGATACTGGTTTTCATTTAATTTACCTGGTAAAATAAAGTTTAAATAAATGACATAAATGCTCTAATAGTAAGTAAGTTAGTGGTTTATTTATTGTTAGTTGCTGTAATGTTGCACTGTTTTATTTGGTTAATCATCCAGTCTATGAAGAAGGCGTTCAAGTAAGAATTGCATTGTAGTATGACTCAGTATTTCCTGGCAAGTACAATTTAAAATAGGTCTGTTTTGGAACTGGTTTGTTCCACTTTCAATAAATACACACATATATGTATATATTTATTTTATTTTTTTTCCCACATAATATAAATTCTTGTTACTGGTTAAGGTTGGACGTCTGCATGGTTTAAGGTATTTTATGGCCAAAATAAATAGTCAAATGGAGAGCAGTGTCAGTCCCCAGGGAGGTGCTAGGCTATTTGTACGGCCGCGAGCAGGATTCTCCCTTGCGTTTGAACCTTGGTGGCCCTTAGTAAACTCGTCTGTGTCCTTGAATAACATGCATTTTACTGCAAGCAGTAAACCTTCTTTACAACTGATATCCGCAACTTCACCATGACTGCTGGTAACTCCTCATATCTCACTGGTCCTTGATTGGACGACAGCCAGTTTAGGTGCCAGAAAGCCATTAACGCCCTATTTGCACATCGGTCTTGAAAACGCGAATCGAGATGCAGTGCCGCTGTGAACTTACAGGGGGGGGGGGGTCATCTTCTGAGCAGTACAGCCACTCGGGATCGTATTTCCTGAGCTTAGATCAGTTGTCTTAGGGACTCTGAACATCAAGCTAGCTTCTACGTATGAAATCATTGTCTCATAAAGTCATTATAAACACGGACATTATAGTCATGTTTGTGTTGGATATTCAGATTGGACAAAACTCTGAGGAATGTGTTTTAATTGTACAATGAGGTGGGTTTGAGATGCAGGGGGAAATGGAGAATGAGAGATGAGAAGCATTCATGGTGTCTATAAGTCATTGACCAGCCCTGACTCTGCTGCACCCAGGGCCCAGAGCGGCTGCTTTCATGCTAACACTTATCAGCACTTGTGACTGACGCTTTTATGGTTTTGTATTCCATGTCATCCTTGAACTTATTTTAACTTTCCCTTGTTTTTGTTGAGTACATTATATGACTTTGTCTTCTCTTTTATTTTTTAAGGAGCTGGAACAGTACAAGAGAAATTCTTCAAAGTCATGGAAAGGAATGGACCTGGATGCTGATCCCAGGGGTCAAAGGTCATGAGGTTTGAGGAATGATGGGAATTTGTGTGTGGCAAGGCAATGGGTGAATCTCAATACCAAAAATGCAAAGATCATACTTGTGGTCTTGGCAAGGCCGGTCTCGCTACCATGCCTTCTAAGATCGATCTCACAAGGACAAAGAATGCACCAATAGTGAATTGAGACAGATGTGTAATTGTGTACTTGCTGCTCCATTATGCTGTACACCAAGCTGATTACCCCAGACGTAATTTTCTTAACTTTTATTAAAATTCTTAAATTTTATTATAATTATTAGTATATAATAAATGACTCGTAATCGAAATGTCCAGTATAAATGACTATTCCTGGTATGATTATGCTTTTTTCCACAAATAAAGTTTACACTTAAAATATGACTATTGATTTCCTGAACTCTGTACAAACGCTATACGTCTTCTGATCTTGTGATCTTAGTATTGCAACTGATCTTCAGCAATGGAAGATGACATAAAACAGGTACGCAAGGACACAAGTATGGAAAAGAACGCATATTGAGATTCAGCCCATGTTCACAAATGTTGACTACATGTTAATTCTTTAAAAAATATTTTGATACTGTTTACAAGAGTTACCTTAATACTTCTAATGCACACAAAGCACACATTCCTTATGTGGTACATTTCATTAAAAAAAAAAAACAAATTATTGAAAGCTTTTTGGCAAAAGATATTTCTGTGAAGTCTTGTAGAATGCGTGTAAATAAGCAAAATTAAACTGCGGGGGTTTTTCCCCACTCACTCACACACATTGTCAGCGGCGAATGAGGTGGTCCCGAGCCTTGAAGCTGATAACCCCAAGCAGCACGAGGGCAGGCAGAAAGGCGTAGAGCAGCAGGAAGTCCTGACTGTAGCGGGACAGGGCACCTGGGTAGCCCTGGTCAATGATAATTTCCCCGTTGAACAGTTTGCATGGGTCTGGGATGGTCCCCGGGATCTGGTCAGGGATTCCTGCAGAGCAGCGGGTCACAGGTACACTCAGGTGCAGCGGAAATAGGGAAATGGGGGACGTGACCTTTCGATATCAGCAAACCCACACCCCCCCGTCCAAAAAAAAAAAAAACGAATTAATCAAGAGCACATCCTTAGCTTTCATTGTGAATGCGCGCGTTACAGAGGCCAATGCACTGTGCATGCAGAATACGAGGATGAAACCTACATCTTACGACAGTTGTGGGCCTATATCAGACAAACTCATTTCTTCTTATCGATCACTTATGTTTTTGGTGTTGTTTTTGTGAAACTACCACAGCGTTAGTCTTATTTAAAATGCTAATCTATTATTGTAAAATTATTATAAAAATCATTCTTACATTCCATCCTTTCAAGATTTGACTCCCAACCCCCGGTCACTCAACAGGATGACTGGAATTCTGTTTTTATCCCACATTTTTTTTCTTGACCATACAGCAGTCTGGGAAGCATCAGGAACTGCACACTGACCCAGTATTATTCTCACATAACAAATGTGTGACTTCTGCTGGAGGTCTTGAGGTTGATCATGACCGCAGCCATTGCTTAAACGTTTTAGACTGAGACCAAAAGTCAGTCGCACTGTTCCCTCATCTGAAGGCACTTATATTGACACCAATAGACACAGCACAGGAGAGGATTGTTGTGGTTCATGACCAAAGGAGGGTGGACAGCCGCCTACCGCAGGTGAAGTTCAGATCGTGGAATTCAGTAACAATGAGGAGCTCGCAGCCGTACTTCTGGAAGGTGAGGTAGCTGAGCCACTGCAGCACGGTGGGCATCTCCTGGCTGCTCCTGGAGACGGAACCAGAAGGACAGTCATCACAGAGACCAAAGTAACCAATAGCAAGTCACAAACGCCATCATCCAATGGGGCCTCTTCCAGGACTTCATCAGTATGTGGCTGATTTTCATTGTTATAGAATTGCACGGTGGGTGCGAGCTCACCTGAGGAATCCAGAGCCCAGCAGGATACCGGCAATGTTGAGTAGAGCCACCCCACTGTTCACCATGTTGGGGTCCTGGACCACCCCCAGGAGCACCAAGGTAAGGAGTTCACCCACTATATGGGGCACCAAGATGACGGCACTGAAGCAGAGGAATCTCATGCCGTCGGGGTGCATCCCCACGGTCCTGAAGCACACACACATGGAGGTCAGTGTCCCACGTCCAGCCTAAACTCTCAGTGAACTGAAATTCCGAAAGCTATTGGGACCAGCATATGGACAGCTGACTAAAAAAAACATTTCTAAATATCATTTCAGAAATTCCTATGAATACTGAGGAAAGCATCTATTAAATAATAAGCATATTTTGGGTGGAATTCCACCTTAATTCAGGAAAACACTGTTTTCTCAAAACATAGCAGCAATCTGGATGTACAATATTGCTAATAATATACAGGGATCGCTGCATCATGAACACACACAGTGGCCCCTGCACCTGCTCCCGTAACGGGGCTCCGGGTGGGAGTGCAGTAAGAGGCCCACCAGTAGAGGAAGGAGGAGAAGATGATGACACTGATGATGCTGAAAGGCAGGATGTGGAGGATGTAGGCCAGGAACATCTGCCACTTCTGATAGAGCCCATCTCTGCTCTCCTGGTCGCTGATGGCCCTCAGAGCAGGAACTAAAGGTAGCAGGGAACAATCTTTCATGCTGCCGTTCCATAACAGCAAACCCATTTGCCAATAGTTACCCACATCAGTGGTTCACCTGTAAATACTCCTAGACATGAACTCTCTGATGCTCAATCTACCATCAGACTCCTTCCTGTTACGAATAGACCGTACGACTGGCAAAAAAATAACACAGACAAGACTGTGCTGAATAAACCCATTTTTAAAGTTTTCTGAATTATATTTATATGTGGTGCAGGCAAAGATCAGACAATTCAATACTCTAATTAGGGAAAACGTCTGACCTGGCAGTCCAGTCCACCTCTGGGTGGTGTCACGCACCCACGTACTCAAGATCATCATCCTACAGCCTTAACATTTTCAGTAAATACCACTTTTATAGCCCCAGCTCAGAGAACTGGGTTTTATTCCAATTATCTTACTGCTCAGGTAGCAGAAGCTTAAGTGATAAAAATGACAAGCCTGGTGGAACTCTATGGTGCTGTTTGTGTAGGAAAGGCGGAAGAAATTATGTGAAGCCAATGATAATAGGCAGTATTAACTATTAGTACTATCCGCCTAGGTCAGTGTTTCTCAAACCATTTCTTGTGGGACCCCAGATAGTCCACGCTTCTGCTCTCTCCCAGTTCCTTAGAAGTGGGAAGTGGGGGTCCCCGAGGACTGGTTTGAGAAACACTGGTCTAGGTGGGCGTGGTTATGGATGGTGGCTCCCATTGGTCCCCTGAGGGTTCATCACCTGACACTCCCTCACAGGACTTACACAAAGCTACGGCATTGAGCATGCCCGTGTAGGGCGATGCGCCCATGGACTGGTAGATGACGCCGATTCGGTCCTGCACCGCACCCTTCTTGATGTTGGTGTCCAGCTTCATGACAAAGAAGGCCACAAAGAGCCCATAAATGAGGTTCTGGGACAGGCGCATCAGAACCCCCATCCGGTCTCTTGCCAGGTTCCTCACTGTCCTCCTACAGGGACATGGCAGGGACATAAGGCTGACCCAAGGAAACAGATGTAGGCCAGAGGAGAACAGCTCATAATTCACAGTTTACTGAAACTTATTGGCTGCCCTCATCATGTGACCTTTCACCTCACCGAGAACCTGATTTCATACATACACTTTCACAAACATGCTGGGATAAAGCTATGATTTTTCACTTTTGTATCACAGTTTATTCCAGGTTCTGTTACACTACAAATACCAACAGCTGCCTCTATTGATCTCAATGTACTATTAGTAGTATATTAAGTCTATATGTCATCACTGAACAAAATAATATTTTTAAGTCCAGCATATAGAAAATGTTCTGGATGATTTAAAGTTGCTGAGACCCAAACTGTTCCAAGGACAGAGATGGACCATCTGAAAATGACACGGTCACCTGAAGAGAACCGCAAGCTTGGCCAGACCACTGGGCGACTGCTTGCTCTTGAAGGGAATGATGGGTTTGTTGGCCACCTGGAAGCTCTGCTGCATGCAGCCCACCATGCACTGGTAGATGCTGGAGCGCTGGTAGGTCGAGGCGATATCATGCATCCGGCTGTAGGTGCTGGCTTCTCTCTCACTGCATCGCGTGTCCACTGATGTCAGATCCACTGAGGGTGAAACTAGGTTATTTGAATATATTTGACATATTTTCACAAATAATACAGATTAGTATAAAATACCACAGTTACAGCTGCAGTCCCCGTCATGATTAGGTACAGTCAAGTATGCTATAAATAACGTTCTGTGGCACAGATTTATGTTGTAAAGTTTTGTTTTATTTTTATTTCAACATTGTGATTGTCAATTACAAGGTGTACTTATTCAAAAATTGCAGCGTTGGTGTCCATGTTCTGGTGTTAGTTTATACAACAGAAACAGCAATTATGAAAATCTGGCGCATGATTATGTAGCAGCGTAACATTCACCTATAGCACCCAAAGGGAATCAAGTGCTGTCTGTAGCGAACACTATATAAGAGTGAGTGACACGTGGACATTTCAAACACAGACCATGTTATTGGT
>JAABNY020000116.1:297373-308030 GCA_015164015.2 Brevimyrus niger | reverse complement strand
TTAAAGACTAAAGTCATAAACCCCCCTGCTTTTTTTCTTTATACAACAATACCAGGTACAAGAACGAATCATCACGCCAAACCTGGGAATGCTGCCCCCCCCCCCCCCCCCCCCAGTATAGTATAGAGCATGTCAGGCATCAAGTTCCTGCCTGTAAGACAGTGTGAGTGGGCGGGGGGAGTACTTCATACAAAAAGAGGTGAGTTCACAGGTCTCTCTCTCGTTCTGCACACAGCGGTGCTGACTTCATCGCCTCCCCTCCTTACTGCAGGCCCAGCTTGCATTCCCTGCAACAAACCCACTCCAGCAGGGTGCAATGGGAGCCGGCCTCCATCCAACTACTGATCCGATTCACTGTCTCCCATGCCGACGACGTCTGTGTGACCCAAGCGTACCAGTCTGTCTCGTTTATGACTGTGAAATGTGGGGAAACATTTGCAGAGGCAAGACCCTGACATAGGAAGTACGAAGTCACAGGAGACCGGAATCACAAACGCACACATCTGTGTTAAATCTGCATCGCCATCACAGCATAGATCTTGAAGGTTTTGAAACTTAGAGACACCACATGGCGCACAACAGAGCACTTTCACACTACATAAGATGTATAAATACATAAAATTTCAACAGGATTTCAACAACAACGCACAGGGCAACAGAATGCATGGGGGGTAGCGTGTGGCTCAGTGGGCTAAGCCCCTGTCCCTATGACTGGAAGGTTGCCAGTTTGTACTTCCCCAGAATAGCCACATGTCTGTGGGCCCTCGAGCAAGGCCCTTAACCCCCAGCTCCATGAGTGCCGCTGCAGGTGGCTGCCCTTCACCGCCAAGCTTGCTCTCATCTACATGAGGTAGGCAAAAAGAGAATTTCCGCATGGGGATCAATGATGTATTAGTATAATCATCATTACAATGATTCCTTAAAAACATCCCATTTCACACCCGAGCCAGTCACTACATTAACTGCATTGTCGTATGGCCTGCTTACTGAATACGCTGGGCTCACTTCAGCCCCCTAAGCAGCTTCTGATCCACCCCCCTGATAATTCTCCGAACCGCACAATGTCTCATTTCAGAGGACCGATGAAGAGCCAGATCGGTCTGAGCTTAGACAAGGCCCCAGAAAAGTTAGAGGTCTGTCAGATCTAAAGCTCTCCATGTCCAGTGCCTGCTCCTCCGTTTCCATGGCAATGAAAAGCACTTGGTCTGCGGTCTCCATAGTGATGGCTGCTTAGCGGCAGCAACTAAAGCATGAGCTGGCAGAACCGGCCCATTCAGCTTTGAGAGTGATCCAGGTTCGAGGAAACCTAGGCCCAGGTAAACATGAGAATTTACTAGAAAAATGTATGAAATCCATCTGTGATTACAGTATTTACCTAATGGGCACAGTGCCTGGCTGGATGTTAAAAATCTGGCACACAAAATTATATAATTATACGCCAATTACACAATTATATGAAGAGACACTACACATCACGTTTTATAACCAGTGAATGATAAAGTTGGTTGTATTCAAGATGGGAACAAAAGAGCAGCAAATAAAATATATAAAAAGGTATGTGTATTTGGGGGGGGGGCAAGAGGATAGCCACCCGGTCCTCAATTACCTACGAGTGGGATTAACTCATTTTCCAATCCGAAGCAAACAAAAAAAGGTCTCAGCCACAAAAACATCACAGCAAACAAAAAAACAAGCTTACCAACACACTCCCAAACACTTATACATTTGAGCGGAACATCAGATCAACACACTCCCAAACACTCATACATCTGAGCTTAACATCAGATCAACACACTTCCAAACAATGTACACCTGAGTTTACAATCATCATCATCATCAGATCCCAAAATCAGGACAGAGAATGTTATTTTTCACATATTTGTGCAATTAGAAATTAAGGGATGGGATAAGCAGATTTCCAATGCCACATACTAACATGCTCTACAAAGTGGGAGCAGGGGATCTGACAAGCCGCAGCTGCAGTGCCCCTCAACACATCAGTCATACCAGACTCTTCAAATCCGGAAGAGGGTGGGGGTAACAGCACAGAACACTTGTACCAAACTGTTGTCTAACAAAGGCCACAACAACATATGGCATCCTGCCTGTGATAATTAATTTTCTGTCTGCTGTAGTAAGGGATCTAAGTCGCTAGCTAAAGGGCCACCCACATAACACTCCCATTAAAGCCCAGCTGGCTGGCCATGACCCTGGAATGCTTCTACCTCCAAGCCCTTAATTGTATCATTAATTTATGGACACAGGTGACCACAAGGTCCAGGCCCCAGGAAAACCGTGATGGTTCTGGCACAGGAAATTAGTTAGTTTTTCCCTGCTTTTGAGGGTGAACGAGGTCATTTTATATAGCATACTGGGTAGATAGGTTAATAACCAGGCTATTATCAAGTATGGGTCGCAGAGCAACACGTGTTAAATATCCCATTACCTAAGAGTCCCACACTTAAACATAGTAATGTACATATATTTGACCATCTTTCACAAACCCATAGGGTACCATCAGTACTTGAATTTTCCATAAATGTAAAAATGTGTTCAATATCTTGCAGAATTAACAGACTGTGGCCAACCTGGGTGTCAGCATACTGTTTTTAATACAAGGTATATTATGTTTGATATTGCTCTGGAAAATAATGAATTATAATAAGTATTAGATGCTATATATTAATATATATATATATATGCAGATGTCTTGAAAGACAGGAACGCGCCGATGTTTTCGTTTTTCTGCCCAATGATCTTTTAGAATACGTGGAGAAGGCTTCAAAACGTGTTTTGTCTCAGGCAATGACGTAATGCCTCGTGCTCATTGGTTGACGGTGATTTCACAGAAATCAACATCCGGGAAAGTGGTGCAGCTGGCTCGGATTGCAGCAAGGGATCGCAAGGTCGATTTGCAGTCTATCATTTCCCATTCTAAAAAACGTATTAAAATCAATCCCGTAAAAACAGTCCTTAAGACCATCTGTACTCAATACACGGATTACTGCCTGACAACAAAATGACCGGCCAGAGAATTATCGCTAGATATCTGCTACGCAGTAAATTAAAAAAATGTTAAAAAGGCCTGCGCAACATTTTGACTGTTGCGGTCGCTATGGTATATTTATAATAACGGCATACCCAGTCACGATACTCTTTAATCAAATAACCAATGTATACAAATAACCAATTCTGGGTAAAGGATACCTCTTTAACTCGTGCACCACTCTTCCCTCTGAACAACAAAACATAACAACTTAGATATTTGTCGAGATACTCCCAAAACCAATCACATAAAAAAGAATATGGGCGTGTTCCAAACGTCACATGTGACACAAAGTACAGCGTCACTGAACTGACGCTTTACGGCTGATTGGCATTGCGGAAAACCAGTCCACAATGGTTTGTATTGTCATCTCGCCAATACTATTGGCATGGAGGATGGGCTAGCGCTTAAGTTGACCGGCAGGGGCAATACCCAATGGCCCTGCGTCTATTTAGCACCTGCTGGCCAATGACCGGCGGGAATAGAAAAGACGATCCCTCCTCTTGATTTGGCCGTTAAGCTGAGCGAGAACTGTAGACTTCAATGGAGGAGCGAACGTCATCTGCTTGTAACATTTAGCTAGGTAGCAAATTCAAATTTATTTTATGTTGTTTTTTCCGCATTTTGAGGCTCCCCACCACCCCCCGACAAATTGACCATTCGTGTTCGTCGATAGTGCCGACCAGTCGACCGAGCGTCAAACATGTACGAAAATTGTCACAACCAAAGTAGAGAACTGTTAAGAGTGGACTCGCTCGTGTGAAACCCAATCTCGATAGCTAGCATATTAGCTAGCTAGCAGGCTAGCTGGCTAGCTGTAGAGGGAAAACAGCACATTCGTTACATTAAAAAAATCTATCCCCACACCCTGGAGTGGCGTTTGGAGGTGCGTTAGTTTCAACCCTGAAAACGTAAGTACTGTTTAATTCGGGCATAAAACAAAATATTCGAAGCGATATTTGATTTGGAAATATGCTAACTGGTTAGCAGCATAGCCAGGTATCTCAGTGTATGTATGTGTATGTGTGTTTCTGCCCCGGTTCTTTAGCTAACGCGGCTAGCTCGATAACAGGACGCTTCACTAATGCAGCACGGCCTCACATACGTCCACTCACGTTGGATAAAAACATTTAAGTTAGTTTAATGCGTTTTAATGAACCCGTTACGGAAAGACAGTCCGCCAGCGCTGCTGTTTTTGGGGAGGTGATGGCCGATCGACGCTCACCCAGCTCACCATATTGATTTCGGTGTTCTGAGCTGGTATCGCAGTCTAGAAACTCGTTTGCGTTTACGCGGGTAGAGGGTGAGGGGAGACAAATAAAGCCAGTTTGGGTCTGGAGTGGCGTTCAACACGTTATGTAATATCCTATTGTTTGTAGCATGAGGGTGTAAGGCGTAGTGTCACTTCTAGGCAGCGCACTCTGGAGGGTGACAGCGTTTGTCACGACGCGCTTCTTGGGGAAATGAATGCGCGTCCTCTTTTAAACGTGATCGCGGGTATCGATATGGCGTTGTCAGTTTGGGCTTGTGTGTGTGTCCTCTTTTTGGGAGGAGGAGGGGGCGGCGGCTTTCTTTGCTGGTAATAACAGGACACACTGGAAAAGCTCTGGCTGATGCAGGTAGTTTTCAGTGCGCCCCCCAGTACCTCCCCTTGCTCTCTATATTTAGCCAAACCTCCAAGGTTTAAGCCTAACATACGAGTCCTGTCGGTGCATTGAAGGTTTCCGTGTATATTAAATAATCTATTACCTATAAAACTGCATTGGAAGGGGGTGTCATTATTCAAAAATAATAGTGGCAGTCCCGCATGTAACCTGGCGGTAATAGCTCAGCCGAACCACGTGACCGTCGTTACTCAACGAGGTTACTCGTTGGTAAAAGTGCACGATGGGTTTGAGTCATGTCGGTTTAGTGGTTGTGCAGCTAGCACGTTTGGTGAATTGCCTATTACGACAGCTGCAAATTGCAACACTTTTCGTAGCTTCGGATATGTAATTTAAAATGGGGGAGCTCCGCAGGTTTTTTTAGATCAACTTTCCAGGGAAGTAACGTGGTTTCTCATCTTGAGGGACGTCTAATTGTTGACATAAGGTTATAAACCGTGTTATTTTCGATTGTGTTTTACGATTTTGACTGCCTTTTAAGCTGAAAGAAACCCATAAGTTTATATTTGTGAGACATTAGGGAGACACTTTCAGTGTGTCCAAGTGTCATTTTCAACTAGCCAAATTTGAAATTGAGAAATAGAGAAGGAAATGCAGCAGAAGGAAAGTCGAGAGTAAATGTTTGTTGACGGCCATTGGATGTATGTTGAATCTACCTGTCTCTGGTATAACTGACTCTACGTTGTATATGATTTGGCACACCCATCCGCCCACATATAGCAATTGAGGTAACAGCAAAATTGAGTTTTGTGAGTCCTGTCTTGTTTCTGGACTGCATCTGTGTTCCTTGGCCCCTGTTATTTTGTGCTGCTATCTCCAGGTTATAGGCAGAGCCAGGGTCACTGGGCTTGACCATTACATGTATTTAGTTAGATAAGTGAAGTTTTATGGGCTGGGCAATGACAGGAGGAGTATGTAGGTCAGTTTCCCTTGAGCTGTAGGTTGACAGCTGATTTTCTGTAAATGATTGCATTTCATATATAGCTCCATATCCAAAGAAAAGCATTGTTAGTTATGTTACATATTTTATTATTAAATTGTAGTGCTGGTGTTTAATTTTAATTATTGCCTCTTGTCTAAAATGTATACTATACTTAAATTACTTTGTGTACTTTGTATAATTGAAATTCCACTTATTTGTGTAGGTCGAGTATTTGGAGCAGTGTGTGGTTCAGTGGGTTAGGACTCTGTGCCCATGAACGGGAGGTCACCAGTTCAAATCTCGTGGTTGGAAAAATAATTTCACAGTTGGGCCCTTGAGTAAGATCTTTAACCCCTATTTCTCCAGGCACTTGCAGAGAATTGTGCATCACTTTCAATGAGTTTCTGCAAAATAAATGTAAATGTATTTAACATATTTGAAACTTCTTTCTTTGTAGTTAAAGCTCTTTGGTCAAGCCAGCAGTCAGTCTAGACGGTCATTGTGCTCTTAATTTTTCCAAACTAGTGATTGTAGAATGACCTCAGAGTTTTAGTTTGATAGAATTCCCTCAGAACTTGAAGGTTTATTTGAGAAGGGCTACTTGCACCATACCATCCGAGCTGGGGGTCATGGAAAATGGGCCCGAGCACTGGACTGGTTTGTCTGGCCTTTTTGCAGGCACTGAAGCGTTACAAGGACATTACTGTAACTACCACTGTCAGGTTATGGCATAGGGTGCACAGCTATCTATGGTGTAGATTTTACACAGACGTATAAATCAGCTTTTACAAGGATGTTCACCAAACATAACTAAGATTTCGGGGAGGCTGCTGTACCACAGCCTAGCTGAGGCTGTTGTATCTATTTCAGAAAGCCAGTAGTGTGGGAGAAATGGATTCTTTAACAGTATATCTGAGTAGCATCCATGTTGATGTTACCTGAATCTCTTTCACCTCTATTATTAAATGATTTGAGTAACTGGATGCCAAATGGCCATCTGGGTATGTATGTTGTCATTTTGAGAATGGCTGAAATGTAAAGCGGTAATTGATATCAGTTGATGTTAAAAAAGGAAGGGATTCTGAGGCCTGCTTTAAGTGGTAAAGGCTCTTTCAGGTGTGCACTGCTGGATTCTGCCTCGCTTATTGTGGAGCTCTTCTACCCCAGCTTTTCTGAGGGAAGTTATTCTGATCAGAAATTGTGGTTATGAATTTTTCTCTTTCCTGTCGTGTCTCTGCAAAATGTTCTTGTACTCTGCAGAATGTCAGGATGCAGAAAGAGCGTGAGCATGGGGGGGGGGGGGAGAAAAATTAGGGAAAGGCTGACTTGCTGTCAGCATAGTGGAATGGAAGCAGGTCTGTTTACCACAGTTGAACCCAGCGACTGTCTTCAGCATGACTCTGGGAGATGCTGACATTGCAGACATGGTCTGATGCTTCACGCGTGGGAAGTGCTGGCGGGTGGTATAGTTGTTCTGAAATGTCAACATTAATGGCTGAAATTCAAGGTTCATATGTGTCTATAAGCGAGCCAGATGAAAATTTCAGTGGTAGAAAATATAGCATGAAATCTGACGGGTCTGGCATTTGTTTCCATGTAAGAAGTCGATTTACCTTTCCAGTGAGGAGCTTGGTTTTGACTGACATGTCAGATCCTAGTCCCAAGACCATGACTGTTTGGCCTTCTTCTATTGTGACAGGCACCACATATTTCCATCCCAGTGTATCTTGAGTGTCTATGTCTATGGCTTGGTCTTAATGACTTATAATAATTGAGTGTGAGAGTAATTAAAAAGCTGCCCTCTCTCAACTTCATCCGACTGAAACGGAGCATACTCTTCAACTTCACATCACATTTTTCTGTGCTTATTGTCTAGCAGTGGAGCATGTTTTATTTGATTCAGTCCAAAATCTGAAATGACTGAGGTCCACCTTCCATTTGTTCATTAATCTGCTTTTCTTCCTTTTAGATTTTGATTTTCATTCCCTGTGACCCAGCATTCTTGGTAGAGAAAGTGCTTTACCTGGAAGATACATAATATGTGGTGTGTGTATGTATGTGTATATAAAATGTATAGTCTTGTCCCTGTCTAGAGAAAACCATGTGTTCACTTCTGATAATTTTGACTTTTAACTATAGTTGCTCTAGACCCATTGTTCTATCTACTGGCACCTCTTGACATCTAATTTACCAATGAAAAGATGTTTGACATCAAAAGGAGATACTAATTAAATAGATGACTTCATAAAACATTTCCATTAAAGCCGTGTACACCTTGTCACATTTACTATGGTACTGACAGCTGTCTGATTACCAAGCATTATCCTAAGCCTCGTCTTCCCCAACTGCTTTTACTGATTTGTGGTTAGGGATGAGTATTTCTCCTGAACCCCAGCCCGCTAGCTGTTTGTGTCCTGTTGCCCTTCTTGGCATTTCTGCTTGTTCCAATATCCCGCAATTGACTCTACCTTCACTTTACAACCTTTGCAACCTGCATCTATGGTACAGATTCTTGTTTAGTGTTTTGGCTACCTGTTTGCTCTCCATGCGGGTCCCCTGTTCCTCATCTGTCCCTTGACACAGGCTTGGTAAGTTTCACGTTCAGCACCCCCGACAAAAATATATCGGTTATCAGTAGTGTTGCACCATTAAGGAAATTTCTTTACTTTATTTTGAAAATTAACACTTATTCTACTACTGATCATTTGGGACACTCTGCTTAAATTAGTTTAAAGGGACACTGCACCCAAATACATAAAAAATGCATATTGTTTGGTAGGAAACCGCCAACTGTGGCATACAACTGTCCCAGAGCCCTATATTTTATGACGTATACGTATTGTATGTTTAACACTTATAACAGAAGCACTGATCATCAAGTGTGATAATACTGCATAATATTCTAATTTAGTATTTTGAGTTGGCATTTTCTGCACTGAATTTTCTTTTGCTATCAAATACTTGCATTACTGACAGGCTAACAATATTCAGCAATAGTGCAGACTTTATTAGAACAGATTTGTTTTTCAGAAACTCTTCATACTCTTCACTGTCTTGCCTTAAGGTGAGCAATCAAATTTGCTTTGAAAATGTTTTAGTAGGTTCTTATGAAATTTTAGCAGGGCAATGTTTGCACATCGCATTTCAAACATTTTTGATAACATTAAAATAATTCCATACGGCATACATTTTTCTAACTGTAGTATGCAGTTGTGCGAAGCAATATGGGTCACCATTTTAAATGGACTGTAAATATCAGCTCGTTTTTAACCCTTGGCCGATATTGATAGTTAGCTTATACCCACGGAGTTTGTCTAGTTATCAGTACTGCTCACAATTTCCACATTGGTGGATCACTGATAATATGATTGTTATTGAAGTGGGGTTGTTGAATAAACTTTGCTGAATAGAAATTGTGCTGTAATTTAATGATCTTGCTTAAGGAGAATAAGGGAACTGCCGAATCATTTTTATGTAAGAATGAAATTGCATCGGGACTGAGGAATCAAGATTATGATTCAGCCCTTGAATGAGATTGCATAGAGGTATGAATCAAGATTGCAATTGAGTAACGATTGCTTGTGTAGCTCTAGCATCAACTAATTTATCTCAGCTGGTAGCTGACATCTGAAACCAGAAGAAAGTTTGTCCTGCATTTTGTTTGTCGGATACCACTGTCAAGGTAAAGTAACAACCTACGCTTTTTTGTTTCAAAACAGCATTTATGTTTGTACTAGTTAATTCAATTCAATTCATTTTTATTTATATAGCGCTTTTAATAATGGTATTTGGCTCAAAGCAGCTTCACAAAAAAAAAATAGTTTTTTTGTACAATAATAAATTGTGTATGTGTGCGAAAGATGTGTCTAGACAATAATTAGTTAAATTAAGTATCTCTGAGCAAGCCGAGGGTGACTGGGACAGTGGCAAGGAAAAACTCCCAAAGATGGCAAAAGGAAATATCAGCTCGATATTAACATTCATTGCGCTCATTCATATGGATTATATAGTATTGCATATATTGACAACTCCAACTTTTTAATATCTATATTAAATAGTAACACAAAACTCTGATTGTGTCCAAATATTTAGACTAGCTGCCAATAACCTACAGAGTTCTTGAAATATAGTGAACAGGGTGACAACGCTCGGACTAACCTTGTGCCATTGGAATTCATGTTGATAAAACCATGTGAATCCACTTAAAACATTAAACCGTTCAATAACTGCTGTGTAAAGATGGGTTTCTATTTGTGATGCTAAAGGGGTTTCAATATATTGTTTTAAGTTTTTTATAAAGTAGTTTCAGAGAAAATATCTTTTTATGCTCTTGGAAAAATTGGATTTATGGAGATGATGTTTTTCATTGGACAGTGATGTTTGTGTTTTTTCTTTCTTTCAATTATGTGCTTTGGGAAGCTTTTGTCATATGCCTAAGCAGCCGTCAAATATGTCAGATTATGCAGTGGGCCAGGCTAATGATAGTCAAGATGTTGCATTCATTTGAGATAATGTCAAATGTATTCTTTGTCTGAATGTGTACTGTCATTGTCCAGTCTTTCTGTCATTGGGGATCTTTAATGTTAGGTTGTTCTGTAACATGGTTGGGCAGATTGTTTCTTCACTTTTTAGTTCAGGATCTCTGCACCATTTTTCATGCTGAAAAGGCAGTCGGGAGATTGGGGGGCAGAACCAATGGTATGCGTATCCCATGTGTTAAATGCGTCCTGCATTTTTTCCATGGGGTTTACTATCAAAACCTGACTCCAGTTGAAATTACCTGCTGTGTGGCAGTTCAGTTTTCGCAAACCTTTAACTGCCTAGACGATTAACGTTTAGATGATGACAATGTGATTCACTCGGAGAACAGCCCAGGCTGCCTTGCTGTGCCCACAGGGCCCAAGCTTCTATTTTACTGTGGGTGATGTCATTTGTGTGTGTGTGTGTATGTGTGTGTGTGTGTGATCGGCGGTTGCGTATGTTCTGTATAGCCTGTCAGGTACATATAACACAGTCCTTAGTTTA
>JAABNY020000116.1:284866-297273 GCA_015164015.2 Brevimyrus niger | reverse complement strand
TGTGTGTGTGTGTGTGATCGGCGGTTGCGTATGTTCTGTATAGCCTGTCAGGTACATATAACACAGTCCTTAGTTTAGCTCTTACTACTTTTTAAAACTGGATAATAGGTGTGCAATACACAGGGTCTCTTTAGAAGATGTCTATGGAGCAAGGAGGTGTTTGCAGTGAGCGTTAAGTCGTGAGGTATTTAGAGATCATTGCTATTTCGAATATAATCGGATTGTTGGGTCAGATGACCTTTTTGGTGACACTCCCTGTTGGCCAAATTGAGTTTGAGTGCTCCTCCTCCAGCTTTCTCCCATACTGCCCATCGGCACTGTGAGCATTGACGTGAGGGCTCGGAATAACTCCTGCGAGGGTGTCGAGTGCCAGGTCACTGATAACTAAGGGGGGCGAAAGCATCAGTTTAGAGAAGGGGAGTGCAGGTCACGAGTTGTTTTGGGACACTTGCTCCCCTCTACAGGTGTGTCTGACCAGGTGAGAAATACGTGTGATTATTTAGCCACTAATGGCTTGACACTTTTAGTGGGTTACTGCTGTTCTGTGTCTCTCTCAGCTGTGTTAAAAAGGCAGTAATCCAAGTCAGAATCATCCATGGGCAATACAATTTAAATTTCTGCCTAAGCAGTACAGATTGATATGAGATTCATTCATTTAACTTTTTTTCATTCCACTGGTGTAAAACCTGCTGGATGCTTATGCAGCGCACTGAGCATTTGTGGTGTGGACTTCTGTTTCTCATGGATTTTGCACTATAGGGAGCGGATCCCCCGTGGAGTGGGTGATGGGCACACGTACAGAGGGGATGTAAACAGGGACACATGGCCTCACGCCAGATGTCCTGGCAACATTGTCCCCATGTGCGGCTTTGTGGCCTCATTGATTTACCACTTCCGTTGCCGTAAGTGAAGTCCTAGCTAACTGAGTGTTTTACTTGTTGTTTTACTCTGTTTATTAATCCTTACTATTACCAGATTCACTAGTTTGCTCATGAGTTGCTTGAATTTTTAAGGTTTTCACCTTATTTATGTATGCCTTGGTGTTGATTTAAATCAGACAACAAACGCAGCAATGTCATGAAGTTTTTTTCCTGTGTTATGCAACTTTCTGTGTACCCAAGATTGAAACTGCTGATATATGGTGTTGAAAGCCAGTGAAGTCACACGCCTGTGTGTTGCTTATTGTAATCCATTTTTCCCATTGTCTGCCCACTTGATTATGGGCTGTAAATCAAAATGAGTTTGATTATCCTCCTCTTTTGTGCTGCAAACAGGCGATCGTTGATGTGTTTGCGTTTCTTGTTTGACATTCTCGTGGATATCGGTTTATCCTGAGTGGGTGAGCATTGACTGTCTCTGCTTAAATCAATACTGTCAGGGAAGAACCATCTAACTGGCCCTGTTAAGCTGACCCTAGAGGTTTGAATAGCTCAGAGCTCAGTTCCACTTGTGAGACTACCACACAGACCCAGGCCCTCTAAAAGGGAGTATTGTTTTTTCTGTTACAACTGTTGATTTTCCTTTTTTGTGCTGGAATAACATTCCAGCAGAAGGCTGCACAAGCCGCCAGCTGAAGCCCTTCCAGGTTTCTGTACGGCAGAGGAATCATAGCAGCTTCCAGCCTTGGAGAAGCCTGGGAAAACCGCAGCCCCTGCCCATGGCCATGTGTGCGAGGGCTTGGTTTTCCATGGATTTGCGCATTTTCAGTTCCGAGGAAGGAACGGTGATCTCCAAACCTTTTGTCATCAAAATTATGTTATGTGGGGCTTGCTTGAAGGTGCTAGAAATGTTAGTGTTAGTACCAACCACCTGACAAAATGGGGGAGCAGTAAAGGGTAATGCTAATGTGTTCCAGCAGCATGGTTGTCTGAAGGAGCGCAGGGTCACACATGCTTTGGCAAGAGTAATTGCATGGTACCCAGGGCATGTAGAAAGCTCATTCTCCGTCTGGTCATCTGCTTTGGAACAACAGATGGGATCTTGATATGGAAGAGAGAATAACATGAGGGAAATCCCATGAATTGTGTTTTTAAAATGTCATTAATGGCGAAGAATATAACTATGATGTCACAGTGAGGGAAGTCTTCAATGGCTGATCTGCTGCACCATGTTAAGTGAGGTACTGTGTATGTGGTGCCTGGACATTCTAATAATTAGTTGGAAAACTGAGTTGCTGTCTGTCATGCAATCATTTTTCCACAGTGGAAGGTCACCTGCCTTTC
This sequence comes from Brevimyrus niger, assembly GCA_015164015.2. NCBI lineage: Eukaryota > Metazoa > Chordata > Actinopteri > Osteoglossiformes > Mormyridae > Brevimyrus > Brevimyrus niger. The sequence continues at coordinate 295,051 of JAABNY020000116.1, read as the reverse complement.
ACGGCCAGTGTTGGGTCACTGTGGCCATGGTAACCCTGGTGTAGACATGTTTTGCTACGCATGACTACCTGTGCTCCATCCTCTGTCCTGCTTACATGAAGGGTAACCACCCGAGCAGAAGTGCATTTAGTGTTCCCTTAGTTAGTTAATACTAATAAATAATGCTCTATCTAGGTCAGAGAATCATATTGAAGTCCACAGTATGGAAGACCCAAATGATTATCTTGATGTTCAAGTTCCTAAAGAAGCCAATGAAAAAATGTCTGATGCATGCTCTGCCCTTGAAGGGCAGCAAACTGATGGAGAACCATTCATGATAAAATGGAATGGCAGAAAGGCTTCGGTCACCTCTTGTAAGAGCAACTGACTGATAGATCAGCATCTTGATCCATTTATCACCTAAGCTGTAGTAGTCATACCTGCTGTGATTGACTCAGGACACCAGAAGATGCAGGAGGTTTAGTTGCGTCTGTGGCCTTTCCATCTAAAGTGTGCTAATGTGTGAAGCTGGTCAAGAAGAGCCCAATAGTAATAGTAGGGTTGGCTCTTTTCTCATGCCACTGAGACATAGAATTTGCTTCCTGTAATATTTCTTGACTGATGTCAGCATGCACAGCAGCTGTACATTTGGTGCAGGTTGGTCTTGTCCCTGTGTCCGTTGTGATCTGGCAGCTCTAAGAAGCTCAGGACTAGTATTTCTGCACTGGCAGTGTTTGTATTTAAAGGTCTTTGTGTGTGTCTGGTGGTTTGCGTCCAGCAAATCTTGTGTGTCTGTGTCCTAGCGTGGATGTGGTGTCTGTTCACTTATAAATATTTGTTTCTATTAAAATATGTGTTCCTATTCTGTAGAAAACAGTTGAAGAGTTGTCCTGCAAATGAACAGCCAGTGTGGCAAGACACACCATCTCATCAAATGTTGGTGAGTGGGAGCCGTGCGGTTGCCCCCATGGCCTGTGTTGGTCAAGGTATTGGATATACTTACACTTGCCTGAGGTGTGATCCTAAACCCCATCACAGTCTTGCACTACTTAGAATGGGATAGTGGTTCGTGCTGAGACCAGACGAAATGTTCGGGAATGCCAAAGAATTTCAGTCAGGAAGATGGGGCGTTCTTTGGGGCACTAAGCTCTCCCACGTGCCTTAAATCTGTTACGGCAGCTGACCGCTCTTCAGAGCTTCAGCCAGAATACACCTAGAAAGGAGTGCAGAGAAATCAGAGTTTCACAGGGTGCAAATACCCTGAGCTGCAGAGGAGAGAGAGAGGGAGGTCCCACCTATTTCTGAACGCTGCCAACTGCTGCCGACGGGCCATGATTCCAGAGATGGCAGACAGGAGCAAGTTTCAGGTTGATGCTCTGGAGAGTGGAAAAGCCCCCCTCTTTCCCTTCACCCGTCCTTTGCAGGTTCTCTGTGTGAAATTTTCCTTGTATGGGCTGAGAGTCTGGTTGTGGGGCTGAGGGCAGTCCATTCCCTGTCCCAGACTGGCATGGCGCTACAATCAACCTGGTTGCACTGAATGAAATAAATGCGTGTTTGGAGAGGAGCACTTGGAGTAGCTTGGCAACGATATGCTGTTTATTTTATTTTTAGAATGGAGCATCGTTTCTCTGGCACGCCAGTTAAAACCATGGGTATAAGTCATAAATGAATGCCTGTGGATGAGCTAATTCCACATGGGAAGAGTCCGGTTTGTTCCTTTGTGGGATAGGTCACCTAACCTTCCCACCTCCAGCCAGCATCTGATGTGGCTCTTGAGCTACTTACTGTTCACTGAAGTCTGGTTTGTGGCGGTGTTTCTGGTCGTTGGCGCAAAACCCTGGTCCATCTACTACAGTACTGCTGCCAGCCCTCGTGTCCAGTGCGACACCCCCAACCCCCCCCCCCCCTCGGATTACCCTTTCCAGTAGTGACAAAATGGAGGTCAGCCTTTTGTTTTTTACGATGCCTTGGGCACGTCATAAAAGGGGGACATGGGGAGGGAGGTATCAGCAGCTGAACCTCCTCTGGCTGCCAGTTGAATCGCAGTGCAGCTGCTGCTCTGACAGAGACCCCCTGCTGTTGCTTATCCAGGTCTTTTTACAGACCTTTTTTTGGTCTCTGAGGCAGAGTTGCTAGGTTGTTTTTTTTTTTTTTTGTTTTTTTTTGCTTGACCCAGAGATCTTGAACTCCAGCTTCAACTTGTCTAACAGGTGTAAGCATCTGTTTAATTTATTTAAATCAGAAGTAGTTCCAGGTTGAATCCGCTTGGACCTATCACTGTCTGAGGTTCTAACATCATTATCGATTGAATTCATTCCCTATTTGAGAATCGGATCACTCTTGCTTTTATGGAGGTTTGACTTGGAATACGTCAGTATTATGATGATGTGATAACAATTCACATTCACTAGTCATCAAAATTTGAATATTGATCTGTTCAGGCTAGCAATATGCTGTATGAGACTTTGATACCGGGTGATAGCTGCATCAATCCAGCCACGCTACTAATGTCCAGCGATCGTGAATGTAAATCAACATCTCTTAGAGTGTTTAACAACGTATATTACTGTTTTTTCCTGTTTAAATAAATATGTACCTATTCAGTGACATGTCATTCATATTTGACTTAGCATTAGGGCTGCTACTGACAACTCATTTTCTATAGATTATTCTATCGACTTTTTGTTGGTTTTAATCTAAATGATTAATTTTCCTCCAGAAATTCAACTTGACCATTTAAGTTAATTTTATTTTGACAACAACAAACTGAATTCCATTGCAGGGCTTTAGATAATGTATACAGTGGTACCTCAGAACTCGAACTTAATCCTTTCAGAACTCTGGATCGAATACTTAAAGTTCAACTTCTGATCAAATTTTCCCCATAAGAAATAATGGAAAACCAATTAATTGGTTCCCGGCCCCCAAAAATTACACCTAAATATGTTTAAACACGAAATTCAATTCAATTCAATTCATTTTTATTTATATAGCGCTTTTAACAATGGACATTGTCTCAAAGCAGCTTCACACAAAAAAAAGAAAGTTTGTTATACAATAATAAATTGTGTATGTGTGCGAGAGATGCGTCTAGACGATAATTAGGTAAATTAATTGTCTCTGAAATGAAAATGAACTGGAAAAAACAAGAGCAGCATATACTGTGCTAAACGCATCTAAGCACATTTGTCAAAACAGTACTTTGTAAAGTAAGAAAATAAATGTATCCAAGTAATGTGTTAAGTTAAAAAATACAAAACAATGTGTCCTGCCCTGATTGTCTGCTTCTTCCGTGTGCCACACCCCCTCGTTAACCCCGTGTGGAATCCCTGTGTGATCAGCTGTTTCTGGTTCTTGTCATTAGTCCTCTGTATTTCGTCCGCGTTTGTTTGTTTCCCCAGTCCAGTCATTTTCACAATCACTTATTCAATGGAGATTCTAATTTATCAGGCAGACAACTTTATGGCTTTGATAATGTGTATTTAAGAGCTCCAAAGACAAGAGAAAAAATCTCTGTACTAATGGTAATTTAATAAACATGAATAGATAGCATGGTGGTTTCCCTTTTTCTGGAGATGTAGAATAGCTCCTGTGTGTGTTATCTTGCAGTGCTCATGCATAGTGCTAGTACTGCAGTGGTCTTCCATCGCACTTTACATAGTGTAAAACCACCTTTTTCTCTTTGTGATAATTTGAACTACTCCCATAATTGTGAGTGATATAAAACGAAAACATTTGTCATAATGAATTGAAACGTTTAAAAAATCATAATGGTAATTTTATTGAAATAATAATGATGCATCTGGTAAATATAGATGTTCTATACGTCGACTAATCGCAGCAGCCCTGCTTTAGATTATTTTAAACCTACAGTGGAATTGCCGTAATGCACATCCGTTGTAGGGCCTGGCCAATATTTGAATTTGCATTGTCGCTTGCTTACGCAAAAATGATCTAGATTATTGCTAAGCACATGATCCTGTATTTATCAATGAATGAATTCGTTTATATAAACTGATATTGTGCATTTCCAATTACAAGCAATGATCTAATGTTATGCTAAGCTTATGTTTTTTTGTAAAAATGCCCTTAAAGGAGTGCTGTCCAGCCTTCAGTTTCAATATTTGATTCACATGTTTTTATGAAACACTGGTTTTCTGTGTCACATGGCAGAGATACTGGGCTGAAAGCTTTGCGGTCTCTTGCAATTGTAGCATGTGAAAGCCCCTTTATCATCCATTTAAAACTCGTATCGCTAATATATTATGCAATATATATATGGATATAGGCACGCGCACACACAACTTGCTATATTGGAACGCAGTTAACTTGGGTGTGGCATCATTCTCAACTCTGACTTCAGACTTCCAAGGTATACAATGCAGCATTTATCATATATATATATGCATGTCAGCCATGCGTGACCGGTCCACGTCCTATACTTGTATAGTTTTCGGCAGTCATTCGCAGGACAGCTCTTTCCCATTTTACATGTGTTTTTTTGTGGCATTTAAATCAAACGCAATCGCTGCCCCTCAGTTTTTTTCGCTACTCAGTGGGTGTGAATACAGTGACTTCCGCCTGCTGTGACGTCATGCGCATTCCCTTCGCAGTACGAGGAGCATAAGATAAGACGTGACGATCTGGGAGTATTTTATGCTTTTAACAGAAACCAGAAGCACAGTGTTCTGCAATCTATGTAAAATAAATTAAGATGGGAATAGTGTTTAATGTACAATCCTATTAACAAAGCGCACGCAACTGCGAGACAAAACAAAGCAGTGGATGATTTGGGAGTCGCTAACTTAAAACTGTTTCGCGAACTCCTTGCAGCTTGTGATACATAGCAACAAAAGTGTAACTGCACTGACGCCAATGGGAGAAAAACTTGAAATTTTAAGCATTTGCTTTGAAGATATTCATATTGTTTGTTCACTTACGCTGAGGCCAGACTACTATAAATCCAACAAGTTATTTAGCTAAGCAAGAAATCCTGCTTTCCGAAACAGGCCCCGGTTCTTGCCTTCTTAATTGCTAGCCATTGTTAGCGATATCAATTGATAATACATTATGCAGTGTTTTACACATAAAAACGCCATAATAACATGTCTACTTATAGGAATTACGAGTTCAAATGGAACACTACAGTATACACACATGTCTGTTTAGGAGAGGAACTTAAATAGTAACCAGTTTATGAAATTTTTAGCGCAACTCAAGCATCTTTGCTAGGGCTTTGTATGTTCACTGCACACACAGCAGTGTGTCTTTTAGCGGCTGTGCTAATCACAGAGCTGCTGGAAGAAGCACGTACAGATGCTACTCTGCTTATGAACAAGTTGCGTTCCGAATTGCCGTTCGTAACTTGAAATACTCGTAAGTCGTTATTTAACATCATTATTGGTATATGCAAGTACAAAAAACTAGGATACTGGGAGTATTCACGCTACGCTGCTGCGATGCGGGAGTAGCGGCCAGACGTCGCACCAGGAGGAATTGGCGCGCAGGAAAAAAAAATGTTGCAGACAGGAAACGGGAGCCCAAAGAACACGATATGGATTTTCAGTCCTATGTCCATATGTCTAAAAGTTCGTAAGTTGAAAGTTTGTAAGTAGAGGAGCATTTGTATTGTGTTTTCTTCTAATCTGTAGTTTGACCTGGTGAAAATAGCATTTGTTTCAACTACAAATGAAAAATTTTTATTTACACAGGCTTTTCAATTATATCAATATATTTGGAAAACCTTGAGAAGGAAAAAAAAATGTATACTTATCAATTATCTGCACAACTGAACTCCATTGTAAGAGGAGCGTCTGTACAAATATGTTTTTTGTTAATAGATGGTCTCCTTACTGTATTGCTTTCCTGCTTCCAGGCTGGTGTTTGACACAATAATTCAGGGGTGGCCAATCTTATCCGCAAAGGGTCGGTGTGTGTGCAGGTTTTTGGGATAACCTGTTGGTCAGCTGTTCAAACCCAGGTGTGAGGACTCTTCAGCCAATCGGTCCTCTAATTAGTAATCTAGTTTGCGAGCTGCAAATACCCGCACACACACACTAACCCTTTGCGGATAAGATTGGCCACCCCTGCAATAATTGAACAGGTGACCTTTGTGATTATGTGAACAGCATGGTAAGACCATCCTGTAATTGTATTGAGAATCTGGGTCAAATATGGCATATGATGCACATTTGTTTCTGGGTACCCTCTAATGTGGTAGAATTTGTTCCCATAACTGTTTAAGAGCGTGCTCTGGTTTCAGCTCTAGGATGATGCATGAGGTAATTGTGATATCAACCTTGCACTGATTGCTAGAGAACTGGGTAGTACAAAGCCTGAAAATAGCCAATGAAGTGGTGGGAGAAGTGACATACTGCGGAATAAACAGTTAGGAGTACAACGTGGCAGTTTGCTTCTCAATTTGTTTACATGTGTGTGGTTCAGATATTTTTTGTGCCACCAAAAACAAAACTCTGAGTGTACTCAATGTCCTTGAGGCTAGAGCTGATTTGGTCCCGGAAAGCCATCCCTATCACTGCCCAGTCAAGTCATAGTCTCGTTATGTCAAGTGCATGGGTCTTGACACAGTGCAAATCCTCCCATGTTTTTTTTACATTACCTTAGTGGTCTGTACACGCTGCTTACATAATGCTGCGCAGCTGCATGTGTATCAGACTGGAGGATGGCAAAAGAAAAGATGTGCCCCACGTCGACCAGAGTTGGATCTGTGTTTCCATAGGAACCACTCTACACCCACTCCACGCAGGGTAACCATGGGGATGGAACACACCACGGCAGCTTGGTGGTTGCATCATTGCAGTGCCAGAGACTGTATCATTCCTGCAGGGGACAATGAATATGTGCTGTCCTTTTCCTGCAATTTTGACTATGATGTTAAGAGTAGTTTTGTTCGATTTTGTGTTGCTTCTGTGTTGTCTGGCCTTAATATTTTATTTTTACTTGTAGCTTCTATGTTAATAATCTGAAGTCATTGTTTTGAAAATCAGGAAAACATCTGCAAAGCATAATATTTGGGTGCACAGGTTTTTAACTGTTAAATCATGTTGACTCACCCCCATATATGTCTGATTGCTCTTTTGGTCTGGTGTTGGTTCTACAACAGTAACGAGTAGAGGTTCCATACGTTCATTGGTCGCTTAATAAGAAGATCTGGGGGTTGACAATTTGGTTTACCAGTGGGTAGTGTGGGGCCTTTTTGGTGCTTGTGGAATTCATAATATAGCAGTGTTCTTGGTTCATTAGTATTCATTGTTGCTGAAAATGCCCCAGTTGCATTTAGATGTGTTTCCTGTTACTGGTAGAGAATATTACATGCCCAGTAGTAGCCGCAATATCAGTTTCGAAGTTGTCTGTTTTTTCTTTTTTAAACATAAGCAGCCTGCAGTGCAATCGATAAATATTATAATTACTGATGTCATTTTTGAAGAGGTCATGCTTGCTTATTGGCCTTGTTTAAATTATTTTTCTAGTTAATTGCGTTTTTCAGGATTTTAGTAATTAGGTTTATGGAAAATGGAAGGGGGTGGACTGATTTATTGCTTTTTGGCCTTCTAGGCAAGAAGCTTTTAGTATCAAATGAAAAACTAGTGGTTTCTGCTGTCGAATCCTAATGAACATATTTTAGCTTTCCCATTGTAGGGGATGTTTTCATGCTTTTTGCAGGAGGAACATTGGCTTTCTCTGTACAGATGTTGTATTAGACCTCCAGGGCCATGTCTGCATTCCCGCTGGAAGGCTGGTTGCTAATACCATGCTGAAGATGCGGCCCTGATAATGGTTTTCTTTATGCCACATGTGTTCCAAACATTAAGCTGTCCACTACCTTCTACTGACCTGCTAGCAAATAATGGGAAGATGTAGAATTCAGAGTTCTGTCTTAGATGTAAGACGGTTAGCATTACCTGCTAGCGCTTTCTTTCATGTTTCAGGTGGTTCGTACAGCTTCATTCATTTCAATGTGGGAAAAGCTTTCTAAGGGTTGAAAGACAGTACCAAGAACAAAGCTGAATGGGTTAACTTGATGACAGGGTCTGCAAATTCGGCTTCCCTTCCATCACTTTGTGTGACTGAAAGAACACTTCAAAGGTGCACCCTCGGTTCCTGGCGACTCGCGTTGTCGATTTTATTTAGACCTCTTTTCATGCTGAAGTGGCTGGTGAGCTGTCCGCACAATCGCTTGAAAAGCATTCAGATGTCCCAAAGCGATGAGTCGTTATTTTTAGGTTGTGTTCATTGTGTCATGCTAACCTTGGCATATGATCAAAGCAAACGGACAGCGATGAGGTTTTAGTTGAGTTCAAACATTACATACAGGTGTCCTGAGTAAGGAAATTAGTGAATTTTAACCTATTTTTATTTATTTGAACCGACCTTTTTTTTTTTTTTTTACCTGTGATTTCTGAATGCTGTGAAAGTTGGCTCACAGGTTCCCCAAGAAGCTTTTCACTTTATAGGTGGGTCAACTCTTTATTGCTCACACACACACACACATGTATCCATACCTACATATATACATACACTCACTCCTGGCTTCTTGAACTCTGCTTCCTTAATCAAAGCAACCTCACTTTCATCATTGTCATCCCATATCAGGTGTTAACTCCCATGGTCAGTCTTGGGAGCAGACATCGGTTTGCCTCAATGAATGGGGGTGGTGGTGGGGTGACTGTGTCGGGCTATCCTTGGGTGCAGTTGTAACCCAAGCCTGGGGGTATTAATAGCCCCAGTGAGTGTGTGGGTGGGGGGTAGTCCAGTCAGACATCCTGACGGGACCATGACACCACAAGGGCCCCACTCAACAGCGCCTTTTGGCCTTTTTTGGGAAGACACTTAGCACGTCCCTCCCATGCTGAACCGGACCACGTGTAGGCTAACACCACTGTCTCACCGGCTGGGGGGGTTGCTTATTTATAGAGCAAGAATCCCCACTCTTTTTTTAGGTAGTTAGATCAGAACCAGCCCAGCTCTTTGGGATCTGTGGGTCATTATGGCGGGCTTGGGTTCTTGTGGCTATTTAAACTCACAGGTGTGCTGTCACTTTTGATGGCAGTGATGTAGGGACCGTCATTGTAGCTGGCAGCGGCTGCTACTTTTATCATCATGCTTATCCTTTCATCCAAAGCTATTTAGCTAACTGAGCTTTCATTTAATGTGTTCTGTCACTGGATATTTTGTGGGAACAGTCTGAGCCCAATACAAAACTGCTTGGGCCTCTTGTTTGTCCCTGTGTATTGATTGCTGGTGGTGTGAAGACTAGTGCAGCTGCCGATTGTGTCATCTCTACCTCATTTACTTAGTGTCTCATTTAAAGATTTATTTTTGTGCATGTGTAAAGTTTACTGTAGCGGATTGGTTAAAGCAGCTTACAGCTCCTCAATTCTTGGTAATCTTTGTCTGATTACGAACAGTGTGATCATGGCCATTCAGGAGTCCAAGATCTGGTTATGCTTGGCCAATATGTTGTCATTTTATGCAGCTTGATGCCTTCAAATATATTATGTACAACTTGAAAGATTTTTGTCTTTATTCCCATAGTATTAACTCGTTACATGGCTTGTGAATGAAATAACTGGTTGGCTCACTTTACATAATTGTGCCTACAACTTCTATAAACAGAACACCCACATTTCTCCAGTTGAGACGTGCAAGGCATGAAATAAGGGTGTGCGTTTTGTGGCTGGGTGTTTCTAAGTGTTTCTAACACTGATGTGGTCACTGTCTCACCCTTCCCAGGTACTTTGGTGTACCTGAACAGGGCCCCTGTAAGTTTCCTACAGCAAGGTGACTTGACCCTTCTATAGAGAGTCCCTGCTCCATCAGTGTGTTTCTCTGACTCTCCATTGTTTTTCTGTCAATCTCTCCCGATTTGTTCATTTCCTTATGTACTCGCCCAAGACACACAGCACAGACCATTCACATGGTTACTCACTAGTTCTGCTGGACTGTTCTGGATTGCCTGTTATAATTGTAATCAGTGGAATCCTTTGGTTAGCGCCTTACAAAGTTTCCCCTGGCTCTGTTTTTATAACTGAGCATAAAGCCAGCAGCGAGGGTAAGAAATTTATGGTGGAGGCTGGACTTTACAATCCCCCCCCCCCCCCCCCCCCTTACCTGTTATACGCCGTCGCTCCCGCGCACCCACCCAACCCCTCCGCGTGGGTTGGCCCCCCCTCGCCCCCTCCTACG
>JAABNY020000116.1:241284-265169 GCA_015164015.2 Brevimyrus niger | reverse complement strand
GAACCCGGTCAGCCATGGCCTTCTTCAGGCGCTCGGTAAGGGTCTTTGCAATGAGCGTTGTGTCTACACAAAGCATGGTCAGCTCTTCTGGTTTCGTCACAACCCTTTTATCCTGCTGTTGAGAGAAGAAAAAAACATATATAAATATATAAATATATATACAGATATATATTTTTAAGTTCCCCCCTTTCGTTTTTCCTGTCGTGTCAGATGTCACGTACTGTGCTTGCTGTATAAAAGGTAAATAAAACTCACCAGAAAATGAGAATATTGAAACTATATAGATACTGAAAAGCTGTGGGTGTGGAATGAATCTTTATGGGATCGACGCATGTGTGCGAGGACTCCAGGAACGCTGGGATTTCGGGATGGATGAGTCTTTAACTCCTACCAGCCTGTCGGGGCTTGTCCCGCCCCCCGGTCTCTCTCTACCGCTGGCTCCCGTTTGCACGACGGTGGTCTTGCATCAACTCGCCTTTATTTTCCTCTTATAATATTGTAAAATTGTGATTGTTAAATGATTTTTTTCTAAACAAATTGATTTTTAAATGTTTTTTTTCTTGCAGATGCAGAGTATTGTGTGACATGGTTCTGTTTGTGATGTTCAGAAACAACACAAAAAGTATATTGAAAAAACAGAACTAATACTCAAAAATAAAAATTAAAAATGGTTAAAGTCAGTTTTCCTCTCTAGTTCTTTTGGTGAATGAACGACAAGGTAATGGGGGTATGTCTGCGACTCAGGCTGAATCATTTTCCTTTTTTTTCCCCTGACCCTGAGAGGTGACATGGTACGAAGTCTGGTTGCCATATAACTATTAGGTACTTGAATATCTTGTGTGTGGTTCTATTTTTGCAATAATATTGATTTTTATGAGAAGATTGTGAGCTGTGCATGTGAGTTGGGATTCCGCTGTTTAAGGAAATGACAGAGTTACAAATGCGAGGATCGGTTGTCGAACAATGAATGTATTCACCAAGGCGACGTCGGATACGTGCTGTGGAAGCCTTGTGATGACTTCTGATTTCTTTCCTATGTTAGTCTGTCAATTCATGATATTACTTGCCCTCGTGTGTAGTTTCTAAAACTGCATTTCCAAATGGATTATGTGAAATTACCCTTCCTCTTTTCATTTTGTTTGTTTCCCAACCCCCAGCCATACACATAACTGTAGCATTTTGCTGGAACGCTTCCTGTGATAAGACAAAAGTAACTGATTGCAAATGAAAATAATGATAGATTTTTTTTGTGCTTACGGTGCCCGTTGTCACTTACCCTTACATTTTTTTGTATATCTACAATTATTGGTATATAGAATAATTATTTCAACAATATATTTTATTTATTCCTAGATTTTAGCCTTGTCAGTGAAAATTGCTGTAAATGAGATCGGGATAAGATAATGCGTACGGGTGCACGTTTGTGTCCCTCCCTTAGGGTGAGGGACGGATCCGAATGGGTCGGTGAGGTCTGTGGAGGTACATGGGCAGCCCAAGTGCCCTGTTTCCCTGTGTGTTCACCTTAACTCCTTGTACCAATAGTTCCCAGTATGATATTGTGATGTTTCATACCATACAGTAAACATAATCACCTTATCTTCAATAAAGGATTGCTAAAGATGGCTGTCGTCGTTCTCGTTGTCTTCCTTCGCAGTGCTCTTAATCTCCCCTTGCCTTTTTCCGTATAATTACGAGTGGATTGGTAAAGTGCATATGGTCATTAATGTCCTGCTTGATTTCAGCCTGACATTTTCCATTCAAATGTTAAGATCGCTTTAATAATGTGCTTCTTTCATAATGTCATTTTTAGCACGGTTGCTGTGAATGCACTAGCGTAACTACAGGTGGAAATAGGGACCTTTCGCTAATGTTTTCAGCAAATATCTTCTGTGATTTGCTGCCCACCAAACGGATTCACATTGAGGGTTGTTTTCCCTTGATAGCTTTGAAATTCTCCAACGAAGTTAGTTTTTTGTTGTGCATTTTACAAGCATATGTCCAGCCTGATAAAAATGTAACGTGTGTGCACAGTACACCCGTATTTCGCTAAAACTAACACGAGCTGCCTACTTAGTTTTATTACGGAAAGCGTGCAATTCTTTCATAGAGCAGGTTATAATCGGACGTAAGTTTCAGCTTTGGCTGGAAACTTAAAACTAAACCAATACCTCTAATATTAAGTATTTGCATTTAGCTGCTTCCCGTATACTGAATATTCTTGGACAGTGTTTGGTTTTGCTAACAAGATGTATAGGTGATTTCACTTAATTATCCCATATAAATGACGATGAATTTTTTAATTACTATGTTAAATTGAAATTTTTTATTTTGCTTAAAATGCATGACAACCACCACCCAACCCCGCAAAATTTGTTTAAATAGCAATGTTTTTTTATGAAGCAGGTTAATTCATAGAAAATAGCAGTTGCTTGGTTTTGTTAATAGGTAACTTGTTAAATGGATCCATATTTTCATTTCAATAGAATTTCAGCTAGCAATAGTAAAATATTGGTAAATGTTGAGAGACGTAACGCTCTTCTCTCAGAACATGGCATACTGATTGCCTCCGTGTGAGACCAAGAGGCGGAGGCTTGTACTCTGCACCCGACCTCTCCCTCTAAAACCCGGTAGTCGGTGCCCGAACAAGAGCACTTTGTTCGCATCAGTGCGGGGGAGCCGGGACCTTGTGAGCTTTTCGTTTACTCACACCCCGGAGGAGACCTGTCCTGCCCGCACCATGCCTTCGGAAGAGCCGAACGGCTGCTCGATAGAACTTAAGGAAGGTATCAACAACTCCACCTTCCAGGACGATGAGTCCGGAGATGTGGAGCAGGGCTGTACTCCGGAGGAGACCGCGCCACAAGAGGATCGGGACAGCGGGTTCAAGCAGATCAAACCCTACGCTGGCATGCCGAAAGAGGTCCTGCTGCTGTATTCCAGCCAGCCGTGCTACCGGCTGCCCCGGGAGATTCTCTTCTGGCTGACGATCCTGTTAACCCTGGCTTTGATCGCGCTGACCATCACGGTAATCGCCTTGTCTCCACGGTGTCTTAGCTGGTGGCAGTCCTCCCCTGTATACCAAATCTACCCGCGCTCCTTCATGGACTCGGACAACGACGGCGTGGGAGACCTCAGAGGTACCTGTTTACTCTGCTTGGAAATTAGCCGTGGGGTGCAAAAAAGTTTTCACTATTGCCACTGAACCAGGCTTAAAAAAAAGGGAATATTATTATTATTCCATGTTTGCCACTCATAAAAATAAGAGATTATTGCTTGAAGTCATTACAGAAGCAGTATTCGGTATTAGAACCTATATCTCCACTTAACTGCTCAGATTTAACTTCCCGCTGATTTTACAGACCTACATTAGAGAACCATAAAGTTTGTGCTCCAAACAAACATAAGCAGTTTCCTGGAAGGAAACCTAATTAAAATCCTGTTTGGAAAACTGTTATACTCACCATGTGGTGGATTTAATGCATGGTTTTAGAGAGCATTCATAGGCCAAGCTAGGTTTTACATTAGGTGTTGTCACAGACTTGGTCTTCAAAACCCATAATTAGTGATGTAATTATTGAAAAGCTTTGGCCAGTCAGCCTCTGAGCGTCATCTTATGCTGTCACACCTGTATTAAGGTATCAAGGAAAAACTAGATCACTTTGAGTACCTGAACATAAAGGCTGTGTGGATCAGCCCTTTCTACAAATCACCCATGAAGGACTTTGGCTACGATGTGGAGGACTTCCGCGAGATTGACCCCCTCTTTGGGACAATGCAGGACTTTGAGGATCTCCTGGCTGCAATGCATGACAGAGGTGAGTGTTAGCTGACTAGCATCACTTTGGGGACAATGGTTCTGAAAATGTGACATTGCCTTCCTGCTCCCCCCTCCCCAGGACTGAAGCTGATAATGGACTACATCCCCAACCATACCAGTGACCGGCACCGCTGGTTCCAGCTCAGCCGGAACCGTACGCAGAATTATGAGGATTACTACATTTGGGCAAACTGCAGTAAAACCAAACCGCCCAATAACTGGGTGAGTAGAATGGTGTTACCATGGTTACAAGAGTAAAATGTCACATTTGTGCAGTGAAACCCCATAAGCATGTTTCTCTGCAGGTGAGCATTTTCGGGAACTCGTCCTGGACCTACGATGAGGATCGGGGCCAGTGTTTCCTACATCAGTTCCTGAAGGAGCAGCCCGATCTGAACTTCCGCAACCCTCGGGTCATTAAGGAAATGAATGTACGTTCATGTCCCCTCCCCGTTTTAGAGACACGCTCTGAAAGTCTAACTCAGCTAATGGGCGAGGAAAAGAGGCAGCTGCTTGCTACTGATCTGAATCTCGGCACCCCGCTGATGTTCTGGAAACACAACAGAACCAGCCGCACAGGCTGTCACAGAGGTCCCATTATGTCCTGTGCAACAGCGCTGTAACCCAATCTCCGGCCTGGGGACTGTCTTTTCAGCTCCCCTTTCCCATGAGGGAAATTTGTCTGGCTTTTCAGGCCCTGAGACAGTCAGAAATTACCCGCACAGAGCTGAGGGACAATCACAAGTTTTTTCACTAATCACACAAATAGGGTGTTGAGGTCGAATGTAGGTCGAATGTATAGGGAGGTGAGGGTCAGGGTAACGTGAAACAGGTCGTAGGAATATGTAACCACATTCACCATAGTTATTGATTATATGGAACATCCACCATTGCTCATTACCTTCCAGAGCGATTTTACAACTTGGACAGGAGAGTAAAGTCCAGCGGAGACTAAGATGCCCAGGTCTCTGGCACTGGATACCAGTGTGTCAAAGGGTTGTTGTTCAGAGTCGAGGAATCTATCATGTTAAAGCAGAAGGTGAATGATAGCAGGAGGAACCATTGACAGAATCGTGGTGAAGTGACTGGGCATCTGTTCACACGGGGCAGTGTTTCTGTAGACCTTGCATCTGCACCAGTCTGGTTTTGACCCATCTTTTTAAAATTCAGGATGTCCTCCACTTCTGGCTGGAGAAGGGAGTTGATGGATTTCGCATGGATGCTGTGAAGCACATGCTGGAAGCCCCCCACCTGAGGAACGAGCCCCAGGTTGACCCTGAGCAGCCCCCTGTAAGAAGCGCCTCGTTCTTTCACCTCCCCAGCCATCTTGATTACATCATATGCTGCCTGACATCAACATTACTGTAAACATGACATTTGGATCAAGCATGATGTATAATGCGTTCCACTTGGAAGCTTTATGCATTGTTCTGAAGACACGTTGCGCACCTGACACCAGGCAGGGAAGCATTTGTACTTTGGCCATATCCCACAGTAGGTCAGGGGCATACAGCCAATGCCAACTATAAAGGGATTAACCGGGGCATTTTACTCAGGATATGGCCACAGTTCTCCTGGTACCCTAATCCTGGGAAATAACACTATGTCTGAGGAAACTGGAGGAGCTCCCCTAACAGGCTTGTTGTCTGCCCCCACCACAAAAGGAAACTGTGGACACAGAATTTGAACTGTACCACGACTACACAACGTCACAGCCTGGTCTGCATGACATCATACGAGGGTGGCGGGTGGAGCTAGACAAATACAGCCGGGAGCCGGGGCGGTACAGGTCAGAATCATGTTCCTTACACCCTAGTCGCCGGGGCAACGAGACAATCTGCTATAGCTCTAATATCACATGATCCATCAACTTTGTAGGTTCATGGTAGCGGAGTCCTATGACTATGAGGAGATCGATAAGACCATGATGTATTACGGGACGTCGTTCGTCAGGGAAAGCGACTTCCCGTTCAACTTCTACCTCCTATACCTTCCAACGTACCTGTCTGGTCAAGGAGCCTTTAATCTGGTCAACCTGTGGATGTCCAACATGCCTGAGGGAAAGTGGCCTAACTGGGTGGTAAGTGAAACACTCATACTTCACTGCGCTTCACATCACGTGTGGTTTGCAGTGGCGAGTCAGTCGAGCCATTAGCTTCGTCTTTCTGACCCCAACATATAACATCACTGCGGCTTTCTGCGATTAGGTTGGCAACCACGACAAGCCTCGCATCTCCTCGAGCGTGGGTGCCGAGTTTGTGCGTGCCATCAACATGATGCTTCTAACCCTGCCCGGGACGCCCACCACGTACTACGGCGAGGAGATTGGCATGGAGAACGTAAACGTCACAGAGATACAGGACCCCTTCGGCAAATTTGACCCAGTCAGTGCTCTTGACCCTGTACTCTTCCTCTTCTGTTACTTGCTGTCCGCTCTTATGACCGCTGTAGACAGCATTTACCAGCCTTGGTGTCCTCTCTGACAGAACTCCACTCGGGACCCCCAGAGAACCCCTATGCAGTGGAGTGCGGCAGAAAATGCCGGATTCAGCACCAACAAAACATGGCTCCCCGTGCATCCAGACTACAAGACAGTCAATGTGGAGGTACAAACTGTGCCGCCTTCTATATTTCTGTATTGTATTCTGTCTTATATTCAGCAGCAAAGCCGCTTCCTGTGATGCCTGGTGTTACAATTGGCTTAACTGTTGTGCTAATGTCTTGAGGAGACTTCATCGCATATTATCTTCCTCATGGCTGTTCCTTGAGCTCCACCTCCCCCGGTTTTCCCCCAGGCACAGAAGAACGAAAGCCAGTCGGTCCTCCAGCAGTACCGGGCCCTCAGCCTTCTCCGGGAGGCCGAGCTGGCCCTGCAGAGGGGGTGGATGTGCTACGTGTCGAGCGACGAAGACGTCTTCGCTTTTGTGCGCGAGCTGGACGGCTTGTCGCGAGCCTTCCTGGTGGTGCTCAATTTCGGCCGTGACGCCGTCACGGACCTCTCCTGGGTGGCCGAGCTGCCGGATGCGCTGACGGTGCACATGAGCACGCGCTACGCTGCGCGGGGGGAACGCCGGCGTAAGGCCAGTCTGAAGACGGACCGTGGGGAGGGCCTGCTGCTGGAGTACTCCACCCAAAGGCGCCTCAATTCCAACCCCGCCTTCAAGTGCTTCGTCTCGGAAAAGGCCTGCTACCTCAGCGAGCTGGACATCCTCTACAAATGCTGAATGAATCGGCAGCGACGTAGGGCGAGGGTGGCGGCAAATGGGGTACGGGCCAAAGATGACTGCTGGCATGTTACTCTGCTGTATCACACATTTTAAAATGGAAAATTCACTTGCCTTCACAGACACACATTAAAAACAAGCATTTCACCTCAAGGAGAGTCACACAAGGTCTGTGTTTCAAGGTTTACTGTCTCTCTGGGGACATTTTCCAGAAGTAATATCCTCACAATATCAGGTAACAGGCAGGCAGGTACACACTGATTCCATGCACAGTGCTACGGTTACGGTATACTGATCCTCTGTTTTTAAGGTAAAGAGTCACTTTCACACCTGTCCTCAGTAACCAGGAAACTGCTTTCTTCAGTATTCATCTTGTTTGATCTCAAGTTAGATTATCAAGTGCTGCAGCATGGTCTGTGTGAGGGGCAATACACACACACACACACACACACACACATATATATATATACACCTTTGGCTGCTGTTAGTCCTTGTGTCTGCCACAGTCCAAGCCTAGCTCACCGTAGAGGAATGCAAGCTGCCTGGCAGTCTGGGGGTGGGGCAGAGAAAATACAACACAAAGGTAATGATCAGCGAGGCTCTCAGCCTTGTTTTTTATAAAAATGATCAAAAAGGCCGTTTCTGTTTTTCTACTCATTCACTGGGAAGTGTCTAATTGGGGGTGTTAAACTCAAACCTCATTCAGTGACGCCTCCAAGTCGTCTGGCCCGAAATGATCTCCTCCAGGTTGCAGGTCCAGAATGACAGATGGATTTTTTGATCCTAGAACCAACATGGAACCGCCCAGGCTTGTATTATTTTTATTTTTATTTTTTTGACCAGTCAATTTTGACCAAAGTAACTACTCTGCATTTAGCAGTTTAACACCACCCGTTTAAGCACGTAGTACTTCAATAGTGAGGAAGTGCTGAAGAAGTACACAAAGGTACAAGAGCCGGGCCATTCCTAGGCCATAATCAGCCATCTGCCTGTTAGCTGTTCCCCTGCCATAACCTGTGCCGTGTCCACCACTTCCCTTTAATGCTGTCTGAATAGACTCGCTCATCCATAAGTCACGGCCAGTCTGAAAACTGTTTATCTGTGAAAAAACACCGAAGTCGTCCTTCTCAAGCCTGGAATCTAGTCAAAGTTTAACTCCTGCTGCGTTTTGCGAGCCTCGTCGACCTTGACAGAACGAGCTGCATCCTTCCTTATCTCTCCTCCTGATAGCGTCTAAATGGCCCCCGGTGTGTGTGGAGGTGGCGGAGGATCAGGGTGGTGTTATCTAGCAGCATGAGATTAGAGTGACACTTTTTATGGAGGGGAGAAACTATCACCGATGGGGAATTAGCTGTGATTTGCTGACAGTGGGATGTGGGGAGGCTGAGCCGCAGCCTGCCGGCTCACGCCGAATCTGCTGAGCAGACCAGCTGATCTCACTGGCTTGTCAGCTGGCGCCAACCTCCCGCACGCCTGCTGAAGGACTCGCACGCGCGGCCTGCGCTTTACCCGGTGTGGCGGCACCCCCGACGTCAGCGTGCGCTGCTTCCGCCAGCCTCTCTGCATACCTCAGCACCCCTGCCAAGGGCACCCTCCTGTCACCCTCGTAGGCCGTGATCAGCACGGATGGGTACCGCTGTGTGGAAAAGAAGGTGTGTGTCCCACTTTGTCCCAGCTTAGAGGGTGAACAACCAAGTTCAAACTACTGGATATTAGGATTTTAAGCCGGGATGGATGGATGGAAGGATGGATGGATGGATGGATGGATGGATGGATGGATAGCAGGGCTCCAAATGGCGACTGAAATGGTCACAATTGCAACTAGATTTTTTCATTCCAGCCACCAATGGCGACTGTCTCTCACAATACGAGAAAAAAACTGCACTCTGTGTGTTTAAAGTACAAAACACAGAATTTATTTATGAACTGAAGTACAAACCTCCATCCATTTTCTGAAACTGCTTGTCCCATGCAAGGTTGCAGGGGGGCTGGAGCCTACCCCACAGGCTACGGGTACAAGGTAGGGAGCAACCCATCACAGGCCACACTCAGCACATTTCTGGACGATTGGGGGAATCCCCACAAGGACACACGAAGAACAGGCAAACTCCACTGGTGGGGATTTGAACCCAGGTCCCAGTGGTGTGAGGCCCAGCGCTAACCCCTGCACCACCATGCTGACCCTAAGTATAAACCTATATGACGCAAACACATCCTGTAAGGCATGCTTTAAGCATTAAACTATGGGGGACAATTCACACCATGTAACTTTAATATTAAATGTTTCATTGTGTCCGTTCACCGCCACTGACTTTGACAGCATATTTCTGTGTCATTTATTACTATGTTGTTATGTATAAGAATGCAGAAGGGAACAGTAGGCAGATCAGGTAGCTCAGATAGAAGAAAGAAAAGGCAGTGTGAGGTAGACTGGACACAAGCTGTGCCATGTAAGTATTTTTAAGTTATTTCACATCTGGCTTTTAATGGAGATTAGGGCTCCTAGAAAATCATTTGGCTCTTAAATATTTTGGATTTAGGAGCTAATGGCTCCAAAAGTTTTTTTTTTGTCTGGAGCCCTGGATGGATGGATGGATGGACGGAGTGACAGACAGACAGACATTAAGATTATAGCAATGCCATTCTTAGGTGTTAATGCTTAGAGTGACTGCAGGCAGCTCACCTGGGCCTTGATGTTGTGACATGGGCAATAGGAGGCCACAGTGTCACGCTGGTGGGGGTCGGCCAATGGGTCGCCCCACTCTCCTCTGTCCTCGATGGTCAGGGGAAGGCTGGGGTCCTGCATGGTGCCCAGGACGTCCAGAAAGGGTGCCTGAGCAGGCAAAGAAGGCTGACTGTGATTTAACTTGGCCACAGAAATAGGCAGGGCCTATGCAGGAGTATGCCTCACCTGCAGACTAACAGTCCGCAGCAGCTCAGGATACTGGTTGCACAGCGCCCCCGCTAGGACGGCTCCGGCACTGCGGGTGGAAAGGTTGGCCAGCGCAGGTTGGGAAACACCCAGCTGATAGAGGTGGCGGATGCAGGAGGTCAGGTCCTCTAGGCCCTTGTGTTTCTGCAGGAACCTGCCTGCCCGATGCCACCCTAGACCACGCTCCCCTCCACCTCTACAGGGCCCAGAAACACCAGTCACATGCTCAGCAGGGACAACGGTCCCCAAGAGACCCTCGTAAATTGGCCACAGTGCTTGCCTCCCCAATGTACTATTACAGGACAGACAAATTAAAAACCATTTTGTGCCATTAATGCTAAATATTTTGAACATTTAGGTCAATCACAATACAGATTGTTTACTCAAATGTGACTATGATATTTTAAACTTCATTGTGTGACATTTATTGTAATCTAGGAGGGTGCTATTTAAATAGAGCAAGATTATATCTGTGTATTTCATGGACATTCACACAGGATATATGTATACAGCTATGCTAGGCATTTTGAACATGTTCCCAACTTAGTAAATGGCTTTTGAATCCGTCACATGATATGTTGCTTTCACGGTTCTGCTTCGGCCAGAAAAGGAGCGCCAGAAACGTCAGCGCATCTCTCGGCCTAACTGCCTAAGGCATGCTGGGAGTTGTAGTACCGAACGTGACAGTAGGCCAGGACCCAGCCGTCTTCTAGCAGCAGCCGCTTCTCCGGGCTGAAAGCCATGTTGAGGTGTAGGCCATAAGCCCCATACACATGCAGCAGCAGTGGCGCCCCCTTCAGGTTGCCCCAGGGAGCTCTGTGGAACACCGTCATTGGGACCAGCGTGCCATCCTGGAGGTGAAGGGAGGTAAATCCGGACATGAACCAGCACAGCGACAAATGCTGGTCTCTCCACAAACTGCAGTTAAACATATCAATGCAGCTGGTATTCTAACTACAGCAGGTGGATCAGACAGACGGTTTGGTGCCTGGTCACCTGATACATCCCCCTTACCCCCCCAGTCCAGACCAGTGTTTGCCTTTCAGCCCATTTGATGGCTCTTGGCAGAGAGTAACACACCACTATATCACATGACCGTAAACCATACACAGGCATGTCTCGTAGATGGGGATACGTATGTGATCCGGCTGGGATACCTGGCTGGGGGCCTTCAGCCGAACAGTATGGTGCTCCAGGAGGGGGGGCCCAGCGGTGGCTTCCTCCACAAATAGCTGCCGCTCCCTCAGGCAGTATGAGAACTGGAGGGGCGGCTGCACCGGGGAAGAGAGGCTAAACTGGAACGCGGGGCTGTCCAATCCCAGGCAGGGGCGGGACTCAAACTCACATGCCCATAGGGGGAGCTCACCAACAAGTGACCAAAAAAGGAAAAAAAAATCATGGGACCCTCCATATGGATAAATTAGGGTTAAAAATAATACAATCAATAAAGAGTGAGCTTAAACTGCCCCCTCGCTCTTACTGTCACAGTAGGATACACACAGATATTTTCTTCAAAAAAGAGTATATCTTTAATTTTGGGCACTTTTTTTTATAAAAACATGCTACTACATCAGGCAAGAGGACTGAGAGAATGTTACTATAAAACAAAAACAGTTGTTAATCAGTGACCTAACAGAAAGGCTGAATCCCATTTGCAGTGACAGAGGATTGTATAAACTTTAAATGTAAATATAACGTTGTAGATAACGTTTCACCGTGTTCATGCTCTGGCACTAACACGGCTGACTGCCATAGCGCAGGGGTCAGAGGACACTGCCCGGGGTGCATCATTCACAGCCCTTTCAGCGTGCTCTTCTTTATCTCTCAAAATGTCTGTCTTCATTTAAATACTCAGCTCTGTTGCTGGAATTATAGAAAGAGTTCTAGTGACATGAGTCGCTTTCACACCAAAGTAACAGAACCTGGTCCCTGTTTACAAGTTCCTGGGCTTCTCCAGGGACACAAAAAAAATTCCATCTGCTCAATTTTTGCTCCGCTAATTGTGTCTCTTTTCCCTGCACTTCTAAGTAACTTCCAAGTTGTGGTCAACCAATCAAAAAGCTACCATGGTAAGTACCTGCCCAGTAGTTTGCATTCGAATGAAAGGTACCTAGTAAGGAGTAGGTACTAAAGTAAGGATCTGGAGTAAATAAGGATCTTATGAGGAACTACAATCGGGTTCCTGTGGTGTGAAAGTGACAATTATTCCTAATTCTGGAAAAAAAGATTCTAGTTCCTGTTCAAGTATATCCAGTTTCAGGGTAAGAGTACATAGTCAGCCGGTGTCTGGCACCCCTGGGTCAGTTAGACTTACAGGCCTTGCTCAACACTAATATGATTTCTCTGCTGGCTACAGGATTCAAACCAATGCGGTACCAGATATGGATACCAAACCCATTCTGCCATACATCCCCCTTTCAAGATGCAGGTCAACAGATTTTAGCTCTCACCTGCACAGTATAGACCAGGGATGGGTCGGCCAACGGGACCACCTGCAGCCCAAGTGGGCCAGCAGGGGTGCGGACAGGCAAAACGCAGTGGTCTTGGACCACCTCCATGTCCTTCAGGCCTGTCCCAACATCAGGAGTGAACACGGGCACCCAATTCTCCATGCCTGGTGAGGCCAAGGGAGCGCTCAGCACCTGGTGGATCCAAAAAAGCGTTCAAGTCATCAACAGTGGTCACATTATTCATTAGGAGATGCACTGTCGTCCAAATTTGTTGGTGTGAAAATCCAAACTGCACAACTAATGAGCTGTGAAGAACACTCGTGCAAATGATTTCAGCATAGTTAAATGTGAGAAAGTAGGGTGGAGCTTCTGCAAGGGGCTGAGATTCTTCAAGGGCTGACGCTTTATGAAGGTAGAGATTCTTCAAGGGGCAGAACTCACCTGGTACTCCTGGCCCGGTGCGGTGTTAGCCAGGATGTATAGCTGCTTGCCTGTGTGCTCCACGTGATAGATCAGGCCGGAGAGCCTGGGCTGGATGAGCCTGGGACATGCCAGGGGCGCATCAGCCTCAACAAGCCACACCTCCGAAGTACTTTTACTGTTGCAGTTTAACGTGACCAAATTCCGGTCTCTGGTGCAGCTCACCTCCACAAAGAATCTGCGGGTCGATAGACACGGAGCATGCTGGGAGAAATGGAGTGCTTCTGGGACCAAGTTATGGCCTGGGGCAAACTGAGGACTCACTCAGGGTCTCGTTCCTCATACACCAGGACAGCCCGTGGCTTTGGTTTCCTCAAGTCCAGGCGGAAGACCCGGAAACTCCTGAGGTCCTCCATGCTGGTGAAGAACAGGATGTCATCAGAGGCCCACTCTACACACAGAAGACAGACAGAAGCATGGCTATAAGGTCATCCGTTGCTCTTGGCAAGGACTACAGACTGAAACACCTGCTGAAACACCAAGATTAATCCGATGATACCACATATGCTACTTTCTCTAATCACTCAAAGCTGATTTGCAGAAGGTACCAGAAGCCACACCTTTACTGCTGAGGCTAGCGTAAGTTCCGTATCTGTCTTATTACTTTCACATCTGAGAAGCATTAGATTGGACAACTGTCTGCATAGCAGCTCAAGAATAATGATTAGAACGACAGTAAATATGCACTGCATTTGTTGACGAAGGCAAACTTTAAATATCATCTGGCTTTGCTCTCATTTTAGTACTATATGCCTTTCATACAAAAGTATGGGCGCTCCCCCTCTCTGACCAAAGCTGAAGACACCATCGAGCTGGAGCAGCAGTCGGGGGGGGTCAGGAGGATCTCCCAGCCTTAAGACGAGGCATTTGGCTTCCTCACTCCCAGAGTCCTTCACGGTGACAGCCAGTGCCTGCTCCCCAGGGGAGAGGCGAACACGCTGCAGGCACCCCCCACTGGAGGTATCCAGAATGTCCTGCACATCCTGGCCACCTGATCACATATGCAGACACACATAGGAATTGTAGTTTGTTCCTCTGTGAGATACACACACCGCACAATCACACACTATATGATAACACTCTTTTGTACTTTTTTTGGTTACTGTTTTCCTGCTAAGGGATTTAAATACGGCATGTGTGGTCCATCTGGACACAGGCCACTCCCACCAGACAAGAAAAAGGTAACTGTTAGCTCTGGGTCTATGTTAACAATGCATGAGGATGAAACTCTCAGCTTGAAAGTCCTCGGACAGCTTAGATCTCTGAGCTTAAGATTCTAAAAACAAGCCTGCAACTTACCCTGTCCAATTCGAGTTCTGTAAATGTGTCCTCCTTCTTCAAAGTATACATGATGTCGTCCCTGAATCTACAGACAACACAGGATACAAAGTCAAGAGTAACACATGAAGGGGGTGCATATTCAATTCAAAACGCCTCGTACACATAGTCCCTCGATGGGGTTAGATGTTTCGTTTACTAAGATGTAGAAGATAAAAAACCCACCACAGTGTTATCGGGAACTTCTGAAAATCTCTGGTACGCATCCCTTACTTCCCTCTTGAAATAACGCTCTTGGTCCCTGTATTTTTGCAACTGTTGCTTAGAAGTCTCCAAAAGATAAGAAGAAACTCCCTATAAACGTTAACAAAAGGACAAAAGAGACCAGAGAAGATAGTTATATGCATACATTATTTAGTACTATTTGTTTATATCAGGATTATGTACAGACATTGGTGTTAGGTATAAACTCTGTGAAACATTACCCTTGTATGTCAAAGTACGACTTCGGTAACACGACGCAGATCGTGTGAATGATCACACAATCGCTGTGTGCCTCAATCTCCTATTACAGTATCAGTTACCTCTGCGATATTTGTTGTCTACATGACCCCGTTTGTAAATTCATTCATAATGCATGTTCACACTCTGTACATCCAACTGGTACTGACAGACACGTCAGTCTTACCGCACTGCCGCTACGTCGCGATCGTGTCTGACAGAATGACCAGTGTTTACCGCGGAGGCTGGGAACCGACCTCCCAATACCCCATGCTATAAACCGCAACGTGCATGGGAAGATGATCATGTCGCTGGGTATGTATCTCTACATGAACCCAAAACAAGCCTGGTCCTTCCTAATACTTACAGATCATTTCACTTAGGAAACAATATAATAGCATAATTGAAATTTATTTTACATATAAATAAAACTTCGAAACCACCATTATTCCACACGTTAGACTATCTAAACGCCCGCCAGCTTCTTTACACTACTACAGCGCAGTTTGACGTGCTGAAAGATACAACTTGCCGTTCACGGCATGTGCCGGTAGAGGCACGTTCAGCGCTTCTCGATGACGTCCCGAAAGGCATAAGTAATTTATCTCCGATCTCATACAAAGCACCAATGTAAGCAAAGTTCGATTGTGCCGAAAATGAATTGATTTTGTCTGTTAATTCCGAAGCGAGACGGAAGTGTACGGAAGTGGCATGCTTTCTAGCGCTCTGCGTTATGCCGCGAGCTACACCGCCGCCGCTGACTCTAGCAGGCGCGCGGGAGCGCCAGCGTTGATGAAGACTGACAGATGAGAAGGTTATCACTGTGAAAACGCCCCCTTTTCAGATTTCACCATTGTTCCCTAAACCGATATTTAGAAGATTATGGACGACAACCCGACAACAGGTGTCCCGGAGTTGTACATGAAGAAAGATGTGCCGGGATCGGCGGTGTCAAAGGAAATCGACGGCAAACAGCAGTCCGGCGAGGATAAAAACTGTGGCACTGACGTGGCTCGGGCTCGCTGGAGTCTCCTTAGACAGGTGAAGTTCTTAAACGTCTACCTCAGTAAAACGGTTATATTCTTTATATGCTCCATGCACAAATAGCGTAGAATGTACGTCCTGTACGTCGCTGTTCAGCCCGCGACGTAATAGCTAGCGTTGTCCATCCTTCCTTCCCCGAAGCCGTACTATCATATATCAGGACTCGAAGCATCTAGTCACTTGCGTGTGGGATTATGGTAACGTGCTACAAAAAGCAAATTTCAGATTATATTATTTTAGTTATTGGTTATTAAACAAACCAATCAATTTCCCTGATCTGTGTGGCTAAAAGGTCAGTGCACAACAAGTGTGTCCATTTAATGAAAAGACATGAAGAGAACGGTATGAAATATCAGGTAGACCGGAAAGGTCATTTGAAGTTACTGTTATATCACCAGCTGTTTCGAGCTGTGATACCTGTTGTAGCCGTGAGCCAGGGTCACCTGTGTGTCCTAGTTTGCTGTTATTTAATCGCTCGGCTTGGCCGCCGTGTCCGTGACGCGGCGCTTTGGAGGCTGTGATCATTGCTCGGAGGATTGTCCTGTATGTGGAGGCCCAGCGAGGCACCCTGGGGATGTCTAAAAATGTAAAACCCAGCAAGGTGAACCCCCGGCTTTCTCCTCTAATCCTAACTGAAGTCAACCTAGAGCTATCCTCAATCGTTACAGCCAAACAACATCAATAATAATAATATTAATAATATTAATATTAATAATATCCCATCAAAACAAAGCATATGGTAATAATGGCCTGATTTCCGTGATTCACCGTTTAAGATATTTTTAGGTCAGGTTGTGAATGGTTTACATCATGCTAGGTTTACTGTGCTGATAGATTCACTTGTGCGTTGCGTCGGGTAAATAAAAATAAATAAATGTAAATAAGTGTGACATAAATGTAAAAATAGTCATTTTAGCATTTACGCTGAGTGATTCCTTCGTTTTTTTTCTGTACAGCTTAGTCTGAGTGTAACAGAACCCAGATAACTGTTGGTATAGTTTAATTTCTGAGCTAGGTCTAGTTGACCTGTGAAATAGCTGGTGTGATGTTTAGTGGTGGATGACCAGATGTGTGTTCAAGTCAGGTAATAAAGTGATGCCTTCCTGTGTCACGTGAGAGGGTGGCCATGTACTAAAATGCTTCCTGGTTTGCAGGTGCTAAAGAGGAAGCAATTGAACAGTGAGGAGGTCCAGCAAATGTCCATCCGTCGGTTCTCTACCTTCAACCTCTTTTCCAGGACAAAAGTCACAGATTGCCCAGCCGACAGCTCCTCATGTGGGACCTGGGTTGAGTACAGAAGTGCCTCTTTCCCACAGTTCAGTGCCTTCCTCAGGTGAGCCATGCAGGGATGTTGGGCCCAGTTATCCAAAGTCATGTGGAGCATTAGAAAGGCCCTCAGTTAACTGTCTACTGCTGTCAGTCAGTGTGATTAATTTAATCTCCTCTCTGTCTCCCTCTACTGGCAGTTCACTCCAGCACACTCCCACGCGCACTTAAGCTCTGAAATGAATTCCTTTTGTCCACTTATTCTTCAGCTTGTCCCTTATTCTGCTTATGTTTTTTCAGAGACAGTCTTGGACCCATCAGAGTGGATGAGGTCCTTAACAGTTTTGACAACACCGGAAATGTCTGTGAGTACAACACACCCGCACATATCCTAGACATTTGTATTGAAACACAGTTACCACCAACTATTAAATAACAGCTACTGTTTTATATTAATAAAGAAATCAGTAGTAAACTAGGAGAATTATGGCTGTAGAATTTAAGACAGGAAAAATGTTTCTGGGTGTCAGAGAGAACTGGTCAGCTGCTTAACAAAAGAGGCACATTTCATCCATCCATCTATCCATCCATCCATCCATCCATCCATCCATCCATCTATCTGTCCAGCTTCTAACTCAGGGGTTCCGTAATTTTTCCTTGAGGGACAGATTCCATCAGCTACACAAAGCCAAGCTCCACACCCCCCCCCAGATAAAATCTGCAGATGCACACATTAAATAATAATTTAATGACATACTGTGGCGGCCAATTTGACCAAAAACCATTTGTGAGATGGATCAGGTGCTCAGCCAGCCCCTGTCTCCTTTTAAGCTGGATTTAAACAAGTCACAGCAAGGCAAGGTCTTTTCATATCTACCCTACGTTGATTCCCAAAAAGTCAACTTTGCTACTGGTATCTTTATGCAAAGTGGCATTTTTGGGCTTGATATAAGTAACACAACCAGGACATGCTGGGGAGCTATCACCCCCTGCTGGCATGGAGGAATGCAGCATCTGCGGCAGCTCTGGCAGCGTGCTGATTTCTGCATTTCTTGTCATTCTCTGCAGCCGTGGTTCATCTGGTTTCCAGCTGAGCCCCCCCCCCCTCCCCCTCACCCTTGATGCAGTTGTGAAAGCATCATGAAACCCACACCACACAATTTATTCTCTTAGTTTATTAAAGGGCTAGATTCCTCTTTGGACTTTATGGTAGCCACACGGTGGACATTTTTACGTACGTCAGGGGGAAAGAGGGGGACGTACAATCGAACTGTATGGGGCTCAAACTCACAGAAGTAGGAGAATATAAAGTCTTGAAATGACAAAACAGTTTGCAAATGTGACAGTCTTAAGGACGGATCATCTCTAAGTGAGTAGGGATGTGGGGTCACGTAGACAATCCTACATGGTGTTTTTTTTTCTCGAAGGGCAAATTCAAAAGGGTTAAGGTTCGTCTTAGGAAGAGGAAGCAGACCTTCCTTATGGTGGAATTCTAGCATTCCAGATCCACCTCCCAGTGACCCCAGTACATGGTTGACCAGGCTCTGACTCTTCAGGTCTTAGACAGCGGCAGAGATAAACCACAGGGGCCGAATGACCGGCATGGGGGAGTTTAGGGGAGGGGGTCAACCCCCCCAGCCCAATTCCAGTTGGTGAGGTCAGTGGTGACTCTTTCAAGCCCTCCTCTCAACCACCTAATTGATCTCACGCATTAGTAGCTCCAAATATTTCCCAAGTTTTTTGCCGGATCGGTTGTGGGGGGGGGGGTGGGTGCCCATTGTGCTTAGAGCTGTGCTTCTGCCCCCTGTCTCTTGCCCCCTCCCTGCACATCCCAAATGCCCCTAATGACTGTACAAGCAGAAACTCAACGCCTCCCATTCTTCCAAAGCTGTCCTTAAATCAGTCTCCGTCGCTCTCTACAGATTAGAGCGCCAGGCGACCCGGATTTAGGTAATCCACACTCCAGAGGCCGTGAGGCCACAGTGGCCCAGCACTCGGGGAGGCAAGGGCAAGAGTTTGTGGATTTAGCTGGTCCCGTCCCCTGGGCGGATCAGAACATAGACAATGGGTGGTTTGGGCTGGGGGTGCGGGGGCAGCCTGCGAAGGTTTAGCACGGGTTCGGATTGAGCTGGCTACTCTTTTTTTGTCACATGTTTGAGTTCAGCAAGTCACATTTTTGGCTGAGCTTTAGAAACTTGCCGGTGTGTTTGCCTCTGTGAGTCCCTACTGCGGTCAGAATCTCAAGAGAGTGTCTGACTTGGTTACCGTTCTGTTTATTCTCCACGCTGAAGGATTTAATTAACTACTGAATTGGCACAGTTTGGTCAGTCCAGGATAAGAGGCTAAACGGTGGATGGATGAATGTGGTCAATGGAATTCTCCATATTGGCGCATTTTATTAGCTGCTGTGTTAAAAAAAAACTACTGCTATCTTTATGTGTGAAAAAAAGTGGGAAATTGGGAAATTTCCCCATTGCTTGCAGTTAACCAGTGAGCGTTTCAGCTCAGAAAATGTAGCCAATATGTAAGTGTTCCTGCATCTGGCACTGGGGGCGCTGGTGTCCCACCATGGCTTCAGTTTGTCCTGCTTGCTCAGACCTCGTCAGCGGATCTTTCCGAAGATCTGCAGTTGTTTGAGGTGCTGCCCCCTCCGGCCTCCTCGTGCTCCCTCACCCCCTCCTCCACCCCCTGTTTACACCATTATGCAAATTTTAAACTCCTCCACTCCTAATTATATCCAGTTAGACAATGGCTTTCCTCCAGAGCGATGCTAGATCTCGGGGCTGAGACTGTGGCAGCCTCTGTTGACTCTTAACTTTTGTTTTGGTGGTGGTTAATTAGTGGTCCCCAGTGCGCTGTTTACAGCGTGTGGTCTGCAGAGAACCTCAAAGCGCACAGGCCGCCATCACCAACATTCCCGCTGAGAATTGTTGAAAATTCATCAGGCTGGGTGAGAAGGCCAGAGCATGACGTGTAGCTCTCAGACGAGGCATCTTTTACACCTGATCTCTCCCCCCCCCCCCCCGTTACTTTTTTACATTTTGACTGTAGGACTTGAATCTTGTTCCCTCATTCAGTGTAATGAGCCCCTTGTCAGAAATACTTTAATAGTCGTTTTTTTGTCTGCCGAATGAATCAGTCCCAGTGGTGGGATGCTTGATCGCGTCTGGGAGAGCTGGCGGAGTGATTGCTTAGTGGCACTCTACTGGTCTGGGAGAGTCGCAGCGCAGAGAGGCAGCTCTGACCACAGCGACGGGATGCGAGATGTTGTGAGAAAACCGAGCCTGGGATAAGGTCACTTGGAATCTTTTTATGATATTTGTAACCCCCCCCCCCACAACCATGTTGCAAATTTTGTACCAAGAAAGTTGTCAGATGGTTGATGTCTGACCATCTAGGTGTTCATATGGATTTCCAAGCAGGAGTTGGCCAGAGATGGGACCTGTCATCTAATTTAACTGAAAGTAATTGGTTGCCCCTCCACCCCACCCAGACCCAGCCCACGGCTCAAGGTCTATTGTTTATTGTGCACTCCAGTCTTTACAGAATCAGTGCAGCGTCCCAAAAAATCACCTCTCCACCCCGCAATCTCTACCTCAGGCTGTGTTCTTGGGGGCATGGGGGTGATTGCAGGGCTTGGCTACACTGTGGAAGTAAATGGCCAGTGAAAGGAATGCTCAGGGTGGGGGCGTCCTGGGGGCCGGGAAGTACCCTGGCAGACCGGTGAGCCAGGATTAGGCAGGAAATGAGGATCCACGTGGGGTGAATGGGGCCCCGCATTGTGAACAGGGTAATACCATGGTAATTAGAAAGACATATTTGAGTAGCCTTGCCTCTCCCTTCTCTTTCTTATGTGGCAAAGATGGCTTCCTGGCAGGAACTGAAGAAGGACCTCCCAGTCTAATAGCTGTGGCTTTACCTAATTACTTAATTTTTTTTCTCTCACTTGACCAATACCTGCCCTTGAAACTTCCCTGCATCAACCTCCGCCTCTTTAGGAGTGCTTGGATAAGGAGCCAAGTTTTATCCTCCATCTGCAGCCCTTCCTTTGAGCAACTGCTGCTGTTACTCTGAGTAATTACTGTTACCACAGATTAGTTAAGGGGGGACAGCCGATAGGAGAGGTCACTGGCTCCCCCTCTCCCTGCTGCTGGTGGTGGTAACCCTGTGAGCTGCAGCACTGGGGGGGATTTGGAAGAAACCAACTGCCAGGGGTCGCACCTGAAAAATATTGAGAAGAGCGAACAAGAGCGTGCTGGCACGTGAAAGTAAATTGTTAGACAAATAAAGCAACTGGAGCGTGGTGAGAAGGCTGGGGTAGAAACGGTGACCAAAAGGTGCAAACGTGTCCCCAGACTGGCCTCGTTAGTGAAAAGTGAACGGAGTGAAACTTGCCGGCGGTACACAGTCTCTTACCTGGTGGCATATTCACGGGAGCAGCTGTGTGTGACCAACACATTAGGAGCACGCCAGTGAGGAGGACGGCTCCTGCCATCTGCCTTCCCGCGCAGATACCCGTTAGCAGGGGAAGTGATTAACATGCTGCTCTTAAGTTGCTTCTCTCTCTGGCTACGTAGGTCTGTACGCAGGGCCCCTTTGGACCAGGCCCCACCCCCACTGACGGCAGCATTTCTTGCCAATTGCCACGGCACTTGCTGTTGTCACCTGGTGTTTTTGCCGACCCTAAACACCCAATGGTGTTTTAAAACAAGTACGCCATTTATCTGGGACAGGCCCCGCGTTCTAGCGACGTCCTGCTAATTGTCCGTTGGCTAACCATGGTTTGCCGTTTTCTCAGTTGAAGCATCAACATTGCTTGCGTTAGCAGCCAGCCCTTCCGTCGTGACGTAGGAAGGATGCAATAATGATGTTTTGTTTTAAAGGGGGGTGATTCCTTAGTCTGAGTGTTTCTGGGCCCTTAATGGTGTGACTCCTGGGAATTTTCCGGCTTTGATTGGTCCATGATGTGCTAAATTGCCCCTGTCCCGCGCCACTCTCATCGCTGACGGCTGTTGGAAGTGTTGCCACTTGACATCCGAATGCAGCTGCCCCCATCACTGAGGCATCCCCCCCCCCCCCCACAGCATTTGTCTTGTTATTCTGCATTTTAGCACCAGTGCTAGTATCAAACATGAAAACTGCCTGGTGTGACGTTCATCACCACTCCACTAATATAATGCTGGTGCTCAGCCACGCTCGTGGCAGGGCCCCCCCACTGTCAGCCGTGTGTCTCCCCTCGTTAAGTAAATGTGGCCGGTGGGGGCCCCCATGGGAAATCCTTGCAGTCTTGTTTAACTCCAAGAGCGAAGATAGGAGAGTAGGAAATGTGTAAGAACACATTTTTTTGTCGGTTTAGTGTGCGCCTCCGTACGCGTGCAGCTCTGCGCTGTTGGTGTACGTCCGTATGTGCGCCTCCGTACGCGTGCAGCCCTGTGCTGTTGGTGTACGCCCGCATGTGCGCCTCCGTACGCGTGCAGGCCTGCGTTGTTGGTGTACGCCCGCATGTGCGCCTCCGTACGAGTGCACGCCTGCGTTGTTGGTGTGCGCCCGCATGTGCGCCTCCGTACGGGTGCACGCCTGTGCTGTTGGTGTACGCCCGCATGTGCGCCTCCGTACGGGTGCACGCCTGTGCTGTTGGTGTACGCCCGCATGTGCGCCTCCGTACACGTGCAGCCCTGCGCTGTTGGTGTACGCCCGCATGTGCGCCTCCGTACGCTTGCTCGCCTGCGCTGTTGGTTTACGCCCGCATGTGCGCCTCCGTACGCTTGCTCGCCTGCGCTGTTGGTTTACGCCCGCATGTGCGCCTCCGTACGTGTGCACACCTGCGCTGTTGGTGTACGCCCGCATGTGCGCCTCTGTCCCTCCCTGAAAGGCGCTGACTCGGGCAGCTTGGGGCCGATCGAGCCCCCCTTGCCCCGCCTGATATCCCCCCTCCCTTTTGTGTTTGCCCAGTCAGCCCGAAAGCCGCAGCCGGAGCCTCTCGCAGGGGAGAGTCTGCCTCGGAGAAAAGGAGTGGGGAAAAAAACGAGAGAAGCAATTATGTCCAGTCACTGGGTTCTGAAGATGGCGGTGTTAATTATGGCAAGGCCGCAAACATGGCCCATTCCGGCGCGGGAGCGGGGTGTCCACTCGGGCCGCTCGGGCTGTGACACCCCCGGGGCCCCCACCTGTTTGTTGAGCGGGAGATTACGCACTGGGGCTGCCGTGACGCACCTCTCTGTAAGCGCGCTTGATGTGCAGCATCACTGCTTTTTCAGAACGGGGCCCCCTCCCTCTTTTTTTTAAAAACTCGTCCTGCACTGAGCTCTTGGTTTACAAAAGGACAATTTAACAGGTCTGTTTTTTCTTTTTACCAAATTTGTTAATTAGGGAAAATAAAGACACGACGGGAGTGAGGCGTGGCGGGGTGTTACACGGCCCGTGATTGGGTGTGCGTGGCTGCCGCCGGCTGCCGGTGTGCGTCCGCTCTCGTTTCCTTCTCAGTGCCGGCCGTGCGCTGTGTTCTGCCTTTGTGCGGAGGCCGCTGGGAAGGGTGCGGCAGCGCTGGTTGCGGGGGCCCTGCTTCCGCGCTTATTCCTTGCCTTTTGTGTCAGAGAAATGGGCGGATTTGGTCCCAGGGAAGCCTCGCTCCCAGAAGTAATCTCTCGCGGAAAGAAGAAGTAATTTATTACCGGAGTTCATGCTTCAGAAAATGTATTGAATTAAGTGTACTAATCAGAGGCTCGAATTAGGGGGAGGGGGGGGTTTATCACCACGCACCCCCCCCCAGCCCAGCCTCGTCTGCTCTGCCAGCAGGATTATCAGGGGGGACTGCGGTGGAAGCAAGCTCCTAACTGAAAGCTTGAAGGCCTTCCCACTGTGCTTTTCTCCAGGTGTAGATGGGGTGGGAGGGG
>JAABNY020000116.1:191826-204236 GCA_015164015.2 Brevimyrus niger | reverse complement strand
CCCCCGGCGGCCCCCCCCCCCCTCGGCCCCTTTCACCCCCCCGGGTGCCCCCCCTCTGCCGGCCCCCCTGTCCCGCGCGGCGCCGCCCCCCCCCCCCCCCCCCAACTGTTGGGTCCAGGGACGAATGAGAGAAAGATGTGCGTTATTCTGGAAAAAAAAAGGGCAGGAAGATTAGATGTCGAGTTACGATCCAACACCCATCTGCCTCCTGACTCTCAGACACACCCACATCCGTGTTTTTGTGGACGTGTGCTGGGGCTGATTGTTTAAAAAATCTTTACCTATAATGTCAATCGGCATCATGCCCCCCAGCCCTTCCCCCCCAGTGGAGGGTGGGGGAGGGGCTGAGGACAGTGCTGCTTGTGTCTCCAAAGCCACTTTACTCCCACAAAGTCAGAGCTGTTGGGAGAGAGAGCGGAAGCGGAAATCGATGGCTTTGCTGGAATAACATTAAAGTCAATGCTCTTCCCACCGGGACGGCGTATCGCCACTTCATTAAAGTGTCTTTTTTTTTATGCTAGACCAACTAGATGCCATTTTCTGTTGCTTGGATTGTGGGGCCCTTCTGGGTTTGGTTCCATTCCTGTTTTTGTCCCTCACGCCCTGTGGTCATGCCCCTCTCGTTTCAGGGGTGCTTCTGTGTGCGAGCTGGGAGGAGGCATGACCTGTCTCGCTGGCCTCATGGTAAGTGCCCCACCCAATGCCCCCCCCCTCCCATCTATATGCTTCTCATTTAAGTCTCTTTTTCACAGAAGCTCAGAAGTAGTGCTAACATGCTAATTTAGCAACAATGTACAATGATGTGATTGGGGAGGGTTGGGGGTGTTCCCTTGAGCTGGGTTCAGCCAGTGACAGGCTCAGAGCGGAGGGGATTGGGGGTGGGGGGGGGTGATTGTTCGCTCTGGAGGTCTTAAGAGCCCCTCCGGATCGACAGGCTTTCACGCGGCATCGATCTGCTCTGTGTCTTTAGAAGACCAGATGCTCTTTATCTCCTTGGAGTCAATATGCCGTGTTGAGACATTGCGGGGACTCCGTTTTCCAAGCCCCCTCCACCTGCCCTTCCCCTCCTCACGCACGCACGCCTCCAGCCAGGAAGGAGAGGCAGTCTGCATCGACTCGCAGCCGTTCGCGTCCTCAGAACCGGCCGCACTGTCCGATATCGCAGTCCTCTACAGTCCACGTGTGGTCACATGCTCTCACACCGATAAACATATCTGATGCATCGTGTAGTTTTTGGGAGGGGCTAGTCGCCCAGGAGATTTTTAGCATTTACTTTTGCTAGATGAGGCACTGGACAGTGGAGGGGGGGGGGGGGGTATCCAGGACCACAGGTGCTGGTCCAGTTGCCGCAGTGGAATACTGGATACGTCAGTGTAGCACAGAGCTGACCCGGACAGAAATGCATGATGGGTAGAGGGACTTCAGGGTTGCTGTCAAGAGGAATGGGTGCCCCCAACAGATTATGTGCAGAGAGCAGCGCATGAGGGAATGGCTTACACAAGTTCACTCATATACAACAAAAGATATTTAAACATTCCACCCCCCCCTCTCACTTCTGGGAGGGCTCACAGCGCAGAGTGGACGGCTCCCTCCGTCTGCGGCACAAAGTTATATGAAGGGCATCAGGCAGGCAGGCGGGCAGGCAGAGCGAGCAGCGCGCTGGAGTGACAGGCGCGTGTGATGGCTCAGCCCGATAAACACAGGCCCACAAATGAAACGACCTTCTGCTGGTCATCAGCCCCTGTCACAATGCAATTACTGAACAGAACGATAGCAAGATAGAGGCTCCTCGCAAATGCGATGATAAAAGTATTGACTGATTTGATTGAATGATTAAAATAATGCAGACATAAAATGAAAAAGGAGGTGGGGGCAGCCTGAAAAGGTGGGTAGGACAGACCGGGGGAGACTGGGCTTTGCCAGGGCCTGAGACTGTGCATGTGGGGGGGTGGGGGGGGGGGGCAGGTCCAGGGCCAGGAGGAACTCATCTAAGGGGTGGGGATGCGTTTTATGTTTTATCAGCCTAACCGATTATCCCATCACTCCCCCCCAGATCGCCGTTTCTGCTGACGTGAAAGAAGTCCTGTTATCAGATGGTAACGAGAAGGCTGTCCACAGTACCCTGCTTCCCTGATCAGAGTGGGGGGGGGTACATGTGCATGCACAGGTTCGAGGGGAGCAGGGGGGCTGGTAGCTGAAGGGGACACGTGCATTCTTCTTCCAGATCTCCTTTATGCATGGCTTGGTCCCACAGTTGTCGTCATGTCCCGGCTGCCAGGTGTTTGGGGGGGGGGAGGAGGTGGCTTTTGAAGTGTTTTATCTCCCCTATTTATGCACTGATGCATCTCCTGGAGGCCCAGGTCTCAGGAGAAGCCAGTTTACCATCAGCACTGTGACAGTATGGCGCCCCCTAAAGCTAGGTACAGATATAGCTGCTTTTGTGGGAACTTGCATTAGTGATTGAAACATCACTCCCTTATTCCTCCTCATCAGACCCTGCTAGAAACATCACACCTTAATTCATTCTCCTCTCAGACCCTACCTGAAACATCACTACTTATTCCTCCTAATATCAAACTCTACCTGAAACTTCACCCCCTTATTTCTCCTAATCTCAAACCCTACCTGAGATATCACTACTTATTCCTCCTAATCTCACACCCTACCTGAAACATCACTATGTATTCCTCCTAATCTCACACCCTACCTGAAACATCACTACGTATTCCTCCTAATCTCACACCCTACCTGAAACATCACTACTTATTCCTCCTAATCTCAGACCCTACCTGAAACATCACTCCCTTATTCCTTTCAAACACAGACCCTACCTTTCTAATCCAGTCCTCTTTAAGGCCTTCCTAATTTTGGCTCTCCGGTCACCTCTTCTTGTACACAGTGTACTCTTTATCTTTCTTTGTATATAAGTATTCTAAAATAGACTTACTAATTGTATCAATAATATAATATAAAATAATAAGCACAGACAGTGGAATAACCGAGATATATAATCTCATGAATTGAGAATTAAGTATACATATATTTTCTTCTTCCTTGTTCATGCCACGAAGCATGTGCGTCTAAATCTCCAGGTCTGATGAGCTGACCTTTCCCTTCCAACCGAGAATCAATGGGAATGCCCACATTAAGTCTGATTGATGGACGTCACTTCGCCATCTCCAGGGTGAACCTGGAAGGGAGAGTATCTCTAGCTCGGAACACTCCGTCACACGTGTCACACACCCTGTCTGACAAAGGGGAACACTGACATTTCGATGCGACCCGGTGACCTCTAGCCCACGAAGGACGTCGGGGTTGTCGCTTTCCCCCGAGCCGCCATCTAGTGGGGGTACGTGTGTATGTCTGGGAACACGCGTCATTTAACTCACCGTGTCATGGCTGCATCTCTGACTATGTGAGCTGCTACTGTATCCAGGGCAACGCTCTTTTCTGGGGGACGGCAAAGCCTCGGGCCGGCCTTTGATCTGAGGGTTGAGTGCATAGATCCAACAGGTCCCGCTCGTCGCCCGGCCTCGATTGGATTTGCTAAGGGTCTTTTCTGGGTGAGGAACCCTAATTAAATTACCCTAAAAGTGGCAGGCAGTCTTATTAATCGCAGAGGTGACATCAGTCCCGTGGTGTTCCATTATCGGGACCCTCTCTCAAGCGTGGGCATCGGGTTAAAAGGTTTCATATCGATCGCATCTTTGAGATGCCTCGCTTGACTTGGTCCAGTCCCTTTCCTCAATAATCTGTGGATTACGTTCAAAGGCATTTGAGATTATGAGCCGGTCCCCTTTCGGTCAGCGACAGATTCGGCCTCATTTGTGGCTCAGGATCAG
Organism: Brevimyrus niger; assembly: GCA_015164015.2. Taxonomy (NCBI): domain Eukaryota; kingdom Metazoa; phylum Chordata; class Actinopteri; order Osteoglossiformes; family Mormyridae; genus Brevimyrus; species Brevimyrus niger. The sequence goes on along the minus strand of JAABNY020000116.1, from coordinate 200,394 downwards.
CCGCCGGGTCCAGGATCCAGTGGGACTGAGTCTCGGTGCTTCCCGTCATCCCGGCCCATGAAGCGCGTTTACCTGTATCGTTCTGCGTGTCTTTGCTCTGCCGCCACTTTGCCTTGACCACATCTCCAGATGTCCGTGCCGTCATCGACAGGAACCGGCGAGCTGGCATCTTCAGGGCAGCGGCCGTCTCCAGCTGGTGAGTGCCTGTTATTGCATCACGTCCCGTCAGGCTTTCACCACCTTCTACTTCTTTTGCCCTTAATATAAACAGCCGTGAATGAGTAATAAATCTGAGAGTCTTAACAAACTCCTGTTTTCAGGATGGATCCATCTCTCCACCTTCTTACTGCTTAGCTTGTTCAGGGTTGAGGGGGGGACCTGGAGCCAATCCCAGGCAGCACAGGGTACCTTGGCTGGATGCCAGTGCCACGCAGGGGACACATACGCACATACAGTCCTAACCACATGCCTTTGGACTGCAGAAGGAACCTCATAGAAAACCTGCAAACTCACACCCAGGCGTGTGAGAAGCTACTCTGCTGCCCACTGAGCCCCGGTGCAGCTTTACAGGATGGAGCTCAAGTTTTTTTTTTTTACCTTTTAGCTTCATAATAATTGTGATTTGCTTAATATTGGGAGTTGGGGTTTATGACGTTCCTGGCTCGGGGTCATCAACCATGATGGGGAATTATAAGGGCTGTGACACACCAGGCAGACATAGGGGGCTAGGAGGGCACCTGGTCGCCACAGCAACCACTCACGGTCCGCCACAGCCGTTAGGGCGGCTTGCTCCGGTGGAAAGCCGTTCCTCGGCCTGCTGCGCCGTTCACACCAATCCCTGCTCACGGGAGGCGGTGAGAAGAGTAATTACCTCAAAAAGTCATTCTGACGCCGAACGATCTAAGTAGCTGTTCCTCCTCCCTGCCGCCCCCCCCCCCCATCCGCGCCTTCCTTCTCACGTGTTTACACTATGATGATAAATTGAAAAAGTAAACGTATAATTAGGGTAGATTACTTTGATTGTTTTCTTTACAGATTAAGCTTCCTGTCAAAATGTGCCATTTCCAAGGGTGAAGGTCGCGCACGATTGGATGAAGGGAATTTTGTTGCTCAAATCACTGAATAATAGATTCAGGCCCCCTGCTGGGAGAGGAGATTGTGTTTCCACCAGACATCATTTTTGTTTACTGAGTGTTAATAATGACTAATTAATAATCAGATTTGGCTGTCTGGAATATGGCGTCTTTTAACAATGAAAAGTCGGGTGTTTAACCGATTTGAAGCCTGCTCCGGTGTGGGAGAGGCCGAGGATTGGGGCGTGTTCACCTGCCACATTTCTGCCTGCTACTCGCCTGCGCCCCCTGCTGTGGTGGTGTTGGCAGGTGTCCATGCAGTTCGGACCGTGACAGCGTGACCTAAATGTTTGAATTTGCATCATCTAAGGGCCGAGTCGTGATTCACGCGACGATCGCCGGAGAGTATCGAGAAAGGTCCTTCTCTCAAGGCGGAAGGGACGTCTGTTCCCTGCCAGCTGCATGAGGTCAAGGCCTCTCTGCAGAAAGTTTGCACTGCATGATGGGGGCCCACACTGACACAAAGCTGACCTGTTACATTCGAGCCTGTCAAATGGCATCAGGAGTCGGATGGCTTTCTAACATTATCTCCTCATCCATGATTTGCCCATTTCGAATGGCAGAGAGGAGCAGGGATGGGGGAACTGGGCTGCAGGATGCACATGGGGTGTTTGGCATTGCTGTGACAGAGAACACAAGAAAAGGAGAGTGTCTGATTGTCTCCCCCCCCCACCCCCCCCGCAGTGTCGTCAGATGGGACAGTGAGCCAGACGTCTCCACTCTGGAAGGACACTTCGACATTGTGCTGTGTGCCGACTGGTAGGTGAACCCCTCACTCTCCCCGGTCTCCCCCAGACTCATGACCTGCCCAGTGCCCCCCCCCCCACAGCCCCCGCACATTAATATTCCCCGGCATGTGACATTTATCAGATAGGCTCCCTCCAACAGTAAGTTCCACCACGTTATTTCCCCCAGGCTGGCTCTGAGGAGCATTTCCATTTTTCTGAAATTGCCTCTTTTTTCATGCTTGGCGTCCCAGCAAATGGATGACTTAGGCAAATTGCAAATAATTATGGCTCAGTGAGGAGACAGAGGGGGAGACTGCAGAGAAAAGCAAGTGTAGCAACACAAACATCTCAATTAGCCGGCTCCTTAACATAGATCTCACTACTGATCAAGCAGCCCGGCCTTTTTTTTTTTTAAAGCCCCCCCACGGTCCTCCTATTTTTCTGCCCTCCCCGCCCCCCCGGGTTGTATTTCTCTTAATGTCTGCGTGATTGGTTTCTGTTCCCTCCGTCCATTTGGCGCCTGGTTGGGTGTCTCCCTGAAGTGAACATTATTTCCCCTTTTCCTCACTTATCTCAAACGACAGCCGATTTCAACTGCTCCTGATTAAAAGATAGGGTGCGGGAGTTCTGGGTGTGTGTGTTTGTAGGGGGGGGCATGCATCACCCTTCGTCTCTGTGTCTTTAGAGGACAAAGAGTGCGTGTCACTCCGGCTATTGGCACAGTGTGTCTGCTAGTGACTGACTGAATGCAGTGAGGATGGTGATTGGGGGTTGCCGTGGTACCAGTTAAAGCACATCAGGGGTGTTCCAGTGTCCTGAATTGCCAGGACAGTTGGTCTGGAGCTCTTTGTTCTTCTGTGCTCTGTATTCAAGTTCCATGTTCCGTGTTCCATGTTTGATTTCTGTGTTCCTGGTTTGAATTCAGTTTTCAAGTTCTATGTTCCAAATTAGAGTTCTGTGTATCATATTTTCGTTCCGTGTTAGTGATTAATTGTAGTGTGTCTTCAAGTTCCATCTTCCATGTTCCAGGACTGGGCTCCATTTTTAAGTTCCCGCCACAGTCGCTGGGCAGACTTCATGCAGGTGTTTGTGAAAAACGCAGGCTTCTCAGAACAGGAATGAAATTGCTGCAACAGATTTATAACATGATGACTAGCTGGGGAAGGGAAAAGTTTCATTTCATCTTCAACAAAAGGGCATTTTAAACGGTGGTTTTAACACAAATATCAAACAAGCCGGCCGCGAGGAGATTGTAACGTGATGAACCCGACGTTTTCAGACGTGTAGCAGTTTGGAGTGTCCTTGCAAAGTGCAAAGACGCGATTGACATGACGCCGCTGCCCCCTTTCCCCCCACCGACGTCAGCCGTTCGCCTTCATCCCTGGTGTGCTGCCGTAATTGCTGCCCGGGAGAGCGATCGCGTCGCGATTAGCCAACCGCCACACAACTGATCGGCGCTAAGAAAAGGTCAATAGGCACACACTCCGCTGTAATTACAGCCTATCAGGCGGGCAGCAGGACCCCAGCTGCGGGGCCCTTCACCACGTGTGCCACAGGTAAGGGGGCATCAGGCGGGCAGCAGGTCCCCAGCTGCGGGGGCCCCTTCACCACACGTGCTAAAGGTAAGGGGGCCCCAGGCGGGCAGCAGGGCCCCAGCTGTGGGGCCCTTCATCACGCGTGCCACAGGTAAGGGGGCACCAGGCGGGCAGCAAGGCCCCAGCTGCAGGGCCCTTCACCACTCGTGCCACAGGTAAGAGGGCACCAGGCGGCCAGAGGGTCGGGCAGAATAGCAGGCGTAGAGAGAGAGAGAGAGAGAGAGAGAAGGGGAGGCAATTAAGCACTGAAAGAGGAGGACAGAGTGGGAGCAATGCTTAGATATCAAAAGGAAGAGGAAATCCTTAAGAGATCAATATCAAAACAAGGATGAGAGGCCACATGGTAAACATTCAGTCAGCTGGGGTCGTGCCCCTCAGGCTGAGTGTGACACACACAGCCAGAATTTTAGACACCCGCACCTCTGTAATTCATGTAACCTCTTTAGGGGTGTAGTGCACTGGAGGGTGGCAAATATGCAGGGATGGATTGTAATAAGCACATTAAGGTGTTAGAGCTGGGGCCACTCTGTGAGACTGGCTCGCACTAGACAATGTAATGAATTATAGAGGCACTTGGTGCTGAGGGGTCCTTACTGTGGTAAGGGACTGGTTTTCTGAGTGATCAGCAAGGCGGCGCGGACATTTTAGCTCCACCCTTCTGCACTTGTGAGCGTTTTGTTTTACACAAAAATGTTTTGAGGGCAGAATGAAAATTGATTGGTTCAGAGAGATAACCAATAACATTGTAGAGGAGGCGGGACCAAGACATCTGGTTCTTGTGTAAGTAAAACTCCTATGAGCCATTCTTGCCCTCATCAGAAATCCTTCCCATGAGCCCTGTTTCTGCCCCTTTGTGCACCCAGTGTCCTGTCTGTATGTTCGATTTTGAGCAACACCCAGCCACATGTTGCCAGGGCACCTTGGATGCCAGGTGGCAGCGGCAGGTTTGGCTGCGTTTCCATCCCCCCCGCCCCTCCCGTGTCGCCATCCTTGCCCATGGAGCAGGCTGGCATTCAGGCAGCGGGCTATTGTGCTAACCCGTCTGCCGGGCTCAGCCTAGCCAAAGCCTTCTCACGTATGGGCACCGAGATAAAGCGCTTTGTGTGTGGAGGGCTGCCCGGCCGGCTGGGGGTTCCGTGCATCTCGCCGTTCAAAAGCGAGCCGCGTTCTGTCAGCGTTGGTGTCGGGCGGCATGCCGGTCCCTGCCAGCTCTTGACCTGGCAGTGCCACAGCTCGAGCGGCAGCAGCGATCGCCGTGGCTCAACCCTTTTACCCCCCGCCCACTTACGTGCCACTCTGCCTAAACCTGCTCTTCCTGTCACTTTTAGAAATCATTTTCATTTTCCCGAAAGCTTCACATCCATGGTGGACTTTGACATTGATGATATGCAATAAACAAACAAAAAAAACAGCAACACAAGGAGGCGAGAGTGAGGATGGGGAATAACGCAAACAGGAATTATTTCCTAATCATCAATAACATCAATCGCCCGATTAGAATAAGAGGCTGAGGAGCACCATACGGGTTTGCAGCCGAGTAATTTATTAAATGCGTTCCACAGTTTGCCTCCACACACAAACAGTTACCTGACATTTCACCCACCACACGGTTTAGGGCAATGGCAGCTGAGTACGACTGGATTAAGTGTGGAAGTCTGGAGGGGGGCAGCCGTCAGATTTAAAACGCTCTGTAGCTTAAGGGATGGTCGCATATGGATGACCGCAGGACCGAGGGGGTGGGGGGGCAAGGCTCTGACGAGTAAATTAGTCAGTGTTGCTCTCAGACAGATCCAGGAGTGACTGGAGTCATCTCTAGCCCCCCCTCACCAAAATCTCCTCTTTGTTGTATTGAGAGTTTCTGGGTGCCTAGGGATCTGATGGGTGTTGATGTCATCCACATATAACAGGCAACCCTTCTGGTAGAAGGTAAGGGTGCAGTAGATGGGGGAGGAAACTGGGAACACGGGGGGAGGGGGGCAGGTGGGACGATGGGGAGTTCTTATCTCACTAAGGGATAGGAACCAGCAACTGGTGGAGGCCCTACCCCCCACCCCAGTCCAACCTTCATTGTTCCCTATTGACCTTTCCCTCCCGAAACAGGAGGCCACAAGTTCACCACATAATGAAACTGATTGAAGGTCAGGGGTCGTGACCCCGACACGTGTAACAGGGGTCACTGCTAAATTTATCACTCACATATTCCTGTCCTGTACACCAGCGTGGAAGCACTAGCCTGCATGCGTATCTGAAAATGCGCTTGGATTTAAATCGATTTTTAAATGGGTTTTTGTTGAATGAAAACAAAAAAAATGAAAAATCATTTGTGAAAATTCTTTGAGTCACAGTTTGGACGGATAGGGACACATAAACTATGCTGGTGGCAGTGTGAGGTGTCTGGTACAGCTTTGGGCCACACCCATCACCTGCTGCAGTATGATGGAAGAAGTTCCTCGCATCAGTAACAGACCCCTCGTGTACTTGGAATTGAGTATGTGACTGAGTGCTGAGCTGGCATCTGCCATCTGATTGATCACTGAGGTCACATGGGTCATGAGCTCCGCCTACCTTGGCTTACATTAAGAATACCTGTACACTTGACCCGTGGGTGTGGGAGACGTCCTACCCGGGGCTGCTCCATGTGTGCATGTCCTCAGCCGGGCAGATCTGTCAACGGAAGGTCATTGAGCTACGTAACTGGAACCCCCTCACCCCCCCCTCTGGATTTGGATTATGCAGATCCTGGGTCTGGGGAAGCTTGTATTGTTGCATTTAATAAAATTACTTGCAAACTAATTTATTATATTATTGGAATATTAACGCAGCGTGGCGCAAGGCAGCGGCAGCACTAATCTGCGTGACACCCTCAGGGCCCCCCCCCATCCCAGAGGGCACTCGGCAAATTAAGCGGGAGCCATCGGGGCTTTTTATCTAATCACTAATTCAGAGTGCTGCCCGGGGAGCAGAGGGGGCATACAGAAACTCGTGCAGTCAGGTCTGACCCCCCCCCACCACGCTCTGCTTGCGTGCCCCCCAGGGAGACACAGACTCAGGTACACACTCCCATGTCACAAAACAGTTACAGAGAGCCCCGGAACCTTTCAGTATGTGCCTCAGGGCCATCATGTGGGGGCCACTGGAATGACAACCATTACAGTCAAACCAAATGTGTGGAGTATGGGGGGGGGTGGTGGTGGTATGTTATGTTTTGCCCAGGCCGTCAGGTGACCTTTGACCTTTGCTGCACTCCCGCCATGGTTGCCATGATATTGCTGCTATTTGTACCCACCGAGTATGTCTGTGCATGCCTGAGTTGGTGTGTTTGTGTGTGTGTGCGCTCGTGTGGACGATTGCAAAGGGCTGAGAAACAGCGCTAAAAACATTGTGTGATGGAGGTGGGGGTGGGGGGGTGGAGCGTGGCAGACGGCGAAAGCATCTTACCCATGCAAATTGTTTTCTCGTGCTTTTGTGGCACTTTTTATTTGTAAACAAAGAAAAATAAATAGCCTGCTGGTTTATCTGGTGCAACTATCATTTGGAATGAATTCTAATCTTCCCTCCCTCCTTCCTCCTGCCTCCCTCCCCCCCCCTCCCCTTCTCGTGGCAGCCTGTTCCTGGACCGGTACAGAGGCAGCCTGGTTGATGCAATAAGGAGATTGCTGCAGCCCAGTGTAAGTACCCGTCCGTCGTCTCGAAAGCTGCGTGCTGGTAGTAATTAGTCTGAGCGCCATGATTGAGACAGTAATGGAATGGAAGGATTAATATCATGTAATACTTTAATACTTATTGTGTGCAACTTGAATTGGGTGTTTTAATCCATCTGATGTGGTCTGGTAATCGTAGAGCGAGGAACTTGTTAAATTTGGCCTTGCGATAAGACTCAAGGCAAAGCGAGCAGAGCAAGTTTCCCAGATGGAGTGAGATTGTCGTTTTATCTCGTGGGTTTTGAAGTGTTTGCTTTAATTTAACCAAAAAGGTCTTCGCGTTAAGAAAATGGCTGGTCATTTTACATTCCTTCCCCCTTCCATTCGGAGAAGACTCTCTCGCTCTTAGTCAGCTGACCACCTATTGGCCAACCAGATTCTGTTCAGGATTCTGTATCCCACAATGCTCTACTCATCTTTATATCTTACTCCCCAGCCCCCTTCCTAGGTGGGCAGAACAAACATCTCATACTGGGACCATATCTTGTTCAAATGGCATGTGCCATCAATGTGCCCGTCTGCCTTCACTTCTCCCGAGAGCAGGTTGACCAGGCCCCACTGGATTGACAGCGGAAACAATTAAATTCACCGTCTAATTGCCTTATTTCGTTAAAGATGGACATGTAGCCCCTGGGCTGCTCAAATCATGTTGTTAGATGATGATTAGTCTGTATTTGGGGGAAAACAACATAAAATAATTAACTGAAACAGCTGTTGGGTCGGGCATTGTTGGAGAGTATTGTTTTTTTTTTATTATTATTTCCTCTGTGTTGTTTGTTGCAAATCTTCCATTTAATTAAAATACTAATATGATCAAAATATCAAATAGTAATATTTAAAGCTGAAAGATTTCAAAGGAAACTTTAAACCTCTGCTTAATCCTCTTAGTGCCTGACAGGTTGGTCTGTAACGTGTGGATGTGTTTCCAGACACAGATTGGATTAAGCGAGTTTTAATCTTTTTGTTTATTATCTAATATAATACTTGGGCAAAGTAAAATAGAGTGTAAAATGAGTCTGGCTACTCTAGGGACCATGACCTCGAAGGATCACCCCCCAGCCCTACCCCAGCAGAGGGTGGAATACCGAGGGGTAGGCAGCTGCTGCGTGGTCCTCATGCCCACCAGGTTCCTCTACCCAGCTCTCTTCTATTGTTTACAGGTCCCCAGGCAACGAGCACACTTCCCCTTTAAATAGTATCGACGGCCCGTGTATCGAAGTGGCCTGGACAAAGCCTGACATTCCAGATAAAACGCATGCATCCACATCGATAAATGGGTGGGTGGTTGGGTCCGGGAATGCATGTGCACCCCCACCCCGAACGCTGTGGGCCCCCCCCCCCCCCCACCCGCGCCCCCCCCCCCCTCTCCACCACCGCCCCCAAGCGCCCCCCCGCCCCCCCCGGCGCCCCT
>JAABNY020000116.1:174952-186093 GCA_015164015.2 Brevimyrus niger | reverse complement strand
GCCCCCCCCCCCTCCCCCCCCACTGCCCATGGCACAGACTTCCGACCCCTCAGGACACTGCCTGTTGTGTTTCAGATGCGGAGCAGAGGGATGGAGACGTACGACGAGAACATCCATTACCCCCTCCTGCTCACTCTGACGCGGGCCCCCAGCCCAGGCTGGCTCCTCTGAAGCGGCAGGGTGCTCCTCTCTCTCCTGCAAGCCCCCCCACAGATCTGTGGTCTGTGCCACTGTGCCCCATCGGCTCCTTACCACCACACCATTCTGTGCCAGCATTTTATATCACTGTATTAACGGATGTACGATTTTTGCTTTTTAAAATCATTTTGGGGTCACTTTTATCCAGCCTTTGCACCACTGTAAACTGCACCAGTATTTTCTCAGAAATACATCAAATAAAATTTTGGTTTCTTTTTCTTATATTTTAGTCTGATCATGTATTTCTGTTTGTTTCTCTCAAATTTCAATCCTAATAATCACCTGTTTTTCCACTATAAATGTTCATGTTCAGTTTTATTATCTAGATGCAAATTTTTGGCGAAGAATACTGGATGAGGCACCTCCCAGTGTCTTTCCCTTCACTGTGTAATTACCGAACTGAAGGGGGTCACCGGCTGCGGGTCCGAACAAGGGCCCCGCGGTGGCGCGATGGAAAATGTGCAACGTGCAAAACGGAAAACAGCCAGGAGGGCGGCCATGGTTATAGCAGGGGCTTCGGGTCCCCGGGCCCCCAGCGTTACGCTGTGTACCGCCCAGGGCAGACCAGATGAGCTCTGGCACCAAGACGTGTTCACGGTGCCTCTCTGTGGCTTGATGCTCTACTTCTCGCTTCTTCTGCACTGTGTAAGACTCCATGACGTTGGCTGCTTGGTCGCCTCGGACACGTCAGGTGAATCCAATGACTGTGAATTAAAACACTATTGTGGTATTACTCTCATCTCCTAAGAGTGTTTCTTAAGACTTGTTTCCTTATAGTTTTAACTTCTTATATGTTTCTTTTTAACCTTTAAATATGGTGTTATGGTGATTAAAAATCTGTCACGATATTTGAGGTGAATATTTCCTTTTTTCAGGGTGCTTAAGCAGATTACAGAGGTTACACCACTATTTGCAGGACTAAATTTGCAGTGAAAGAAAGATGGGGCCCCTCTAATGAAGGTGTATTTGCTAGACCTTTAAAGAAGAAGCAGAAGAGGGCGAGGATGACTGTGTGTTAGCCTAAGGCTAAGGGCTGCAGGAGCACGCTACTCTTTTTGCACCCAGGAAAAGAGGAGCCAATCTGAACGCAGTTAGAAGGCCAGTACACTGTAGGCCTCAGTCCTCACTGTATATTTTCCAGCACCAGAAAAAGAGTCACTGGCCTGGGGTGAGGCTGAGGGCCCAACTCAGTCCGTCTCAGATTCTGCTCTTCCACTTTTTGAATCGAAGAAAAGAAGAGTAGAGGTTCTACCATGTCTAATTCCCTTGGGTTTCTGGGACAGGGCTGGGTGGGGGTGATCATCCAGCTCCCCCTTTTGATATTTTAAACAGGCTTGTTTTCTCCTCCTCTCTAGGCCAAGAGCGAGAGAGAGAGAGAGAGAGAGCGCTCTCCCGTTCAGCACAAGGGCCCCATTAACTTGACCACTTGCCCTTTGCGCACAAAGCCTCGGCCGGCCCCCTGCCCCTCCCACCCAATTATGTGCGATTAGGCTCACTGCGCTGTGTCAAGATGCAGGAGGGCGCTGCCAGAGCATTATCTGTTTAGGGGTGCAGTCCTGCTCTCGGGGCGCCGCACGGGACTGGCAGCCGAGGGGGGGTGAAGGGGGGGGGGGGGGGGGGGGGGGGCAGAGGGGGGAGGCCATGGGACAGCCGACCTGACGCGAGCCCAAAGCTCACTTTCTCACACCGTACCCCCGACCTGAATATTGAGGGTCTTCTCCTCAATATTCTTACTTTTTCCATTTGCTTGGAGTTATTGGATAGCCCGTCTACCTCTGCAAAGTTACTGTCAAAGGCAGATGGCGGTTTTATGGCAATATAGCAAAATGGCTCAGGGTTTCAGTTTTAAATCAGTACAGTGTTATCAGAGAAAATCATTAACAGCAATTTTGGGCTTTATCGTGGGGGGATGTGAGGGGTGGGGGCTGAGGATCACTATTCCTGTGTCCAGGAATGGTAGGACAGTGGGAGTTTTTTTGGGGGGGGCAGGTAGGTCCAGTCAGGCCTGCCCCCCCCCCCTCCATTCTTGAATGCTGCCACCTATTGACACTCCCAGCCTTCCTCAGTGTCAACATCAACTTCAGTGAAACGGACGGTAAATGAATACAGAGCCGGAATTCTCCCCAGTCGCGGTTCTGCCATGGAAACGGCCGTATCCCAGGGAACAGATGATCCATCCCGGTGCCATGCCGGGTATAATCGGACGGCCACACTCTGCAACATCGAAAGGCCCCTTTACCCGACTCTGCTGCCTTCCTGCTCAAGCTGACGCCAGATTTAGCAGCCATGAGGTCACTTGGTGTCGAACCTGTGCCACGACACCAGCGTGTCACAGTGGAAGCTTGGGGTGCAGTGACTGTCACATGACTCCAAACCTGGAGCTGCCAGCTAGCATCAGATGCCCACACCTGAGCTTCCCACGCTAATTCCCAGTCCTTTACATCAGTGTCAGGGTCGCTCGTAAACACCGGGCAACCAAGAGCTTTCAGCACGTGGGGGGGGGTAGCTTTCATTTGTTCCTTTTTTAGGTGCAAGGTTAGCTCTGTTTGTCTTCTCGTTTGCGGAGAAGGTGAGTCCATCACCCTCAGAGGGTTAATCCATTTGGAGTTAGTGAATGTTCTCAGTTTGTTTACCACGTCTCTATTTTTTGAAAACTGTCATCAGTGATTTTCCTCAATTACTCCTTCTTCTACAGTAAGTATAAAGCAACAATAATCATCTCGACAGACCCTTAGTATTTATAAAACTTTGCGTGCAGAATTGATTCATTATTCTTGTTTTTTTTTTTTGCCCATCATCCATATTTTAGTTTTGTAGGTAGCTTGAGGGATATGAATAAACCTTCTTAACCACCCGTTCAGATAATCAGTGTCCATAAATTATTAGCTCTGAACAGCAGGTCGGTACCGCCAAGTCCTCTCAGCTTCATCTGGTCGCCTGAGCAACAGCCCGACCTTCATTCACCCTTTCGCCCCCTCGAGGCCCCGTGATTGGTTAACGAGCCACTTCCTGTGATGTCCAGCAACAAGTGGCTCGCCCTCCGGGCCGCTCCTCTGAAGGTCAGTTAGGTGGTGTGATTAAATTACCCAGAGGGCCCACAAGACTGCACCTTAGAATGTACCGTAGACAGTTTTCACAGAGGCTGCCCCTGCGCCGGAACCTTTTAATGTAGCTATTAGCTTACGATTTTTAAACGAGCCGAACCGTGAATTCAAGGTCATTCGCACTCGATACATACGGCCAGTCGCTAGAAACGCCACAAACCGGCATCTTGCTCTCTTCGGCAATCGCAAACCACAAATGACTGTTGTTTGGTACAGCAAACAGAGAGGGGAAAATTGGTTTTAATTAGCACCTTGGTTAGAACCACTGATTAGAGCGCCTTGGTTTTGGCTGGGGGGGGGGTGTCAACTGCACGCTTCCGTTCCCTTCCTGACAGAGACTCCTGTTGTTTCCCACAAATGGCAGATGATGCTAGAGCGAGAGAAGTTTGTCAAGCGACAATTTGCAATATTGAGGAACCGTGGCAGAAAATGTCTCCGCGGGACGCCGCAAACACCAATCATGTATTTAAAACCAGGAGGGGAACGGGCATCTCTGCTGGAGACAGGAGTGATACTTTATTTTATGAAGATGCGGCACTCTGCTTACGTGCTATGGATCTGTGCTGACCCTTCGCTCTCCATCGCTGGCGTGAAACGACGCCCTATTGCACCGTAAACGGTGAACGCGCAGTCAGGCATATTTAGGGACAGTCCTCGAGCCACAGACTCAGATGTCAGGCCCCTGTGGCGGTAGTGAGATGCGAAGGCTGCGGGTTTGGATCCTCTAAGGGCTTCTGCCCCACAGCACCATCCTTAATCCAAATTGCTTCAACTAATTATCCAGATGTTCATTAGATAAAATTAGCAAATTATGAAAATTGCCTTGGATAAGAAAATATCAACAACAAAGAAGAAAAATGCTTGGAGTGTATTGGACTGTTTGTGTGTGTGTGTGTGTTATTTGCACTGCAGTGTGCTGTATATTGTGTGATTTATATATTGTTTATATATTGGAGAACATGGGCCCATTTCTGGCCTGTATTTTTAATTCTGTTAAATGGCTAAACGAAGGCAGCCGGGGGGGCGGGGGGGAGCTGTTTTGCTCTTTCTACCCACATTGCTCTGTTAATCACCTGTTTGATGATGTTAATTGGGCTCCTACTGCTGCACTAATTGATAACGCCATCGCCGTTGACAACAGGAAACATGGTTTCTAAGAGCCTGGGAATGCACGCCCTGAGCTTTTTAGTGTGCAACTGAAATATTTTCAGTATTATTATGTTTTTAATTGTATTACGTGCTTTTGTTTCTTCATTATCTAGTGTTTTCACGATCATCATAATACCAGGATTTAATAAACTCCTGGAAATTATCTTATCTTGCTTTTATGAGGTGGTTCACAGAACCATACATTGTTATAGTACCTTTAAACTATAATAAAAAAAAATTGGCTTTTAATACATTTGTTGTGAGTCCATAGGAGATGGATAGGAGGAGAAAAAGAGCGAGGAACAGTGAGGAACAGGGTACAGTGGGAAGGAAGAAAAAGAAATGGGTGAATGGAGGAGAAGATACAAGGTGGAGAGAGGGAGGAAAAGTGGGAGAGAAGAGAAGGAGAGGGAAAGGGGAATGAGGGAGAGTGTGGTGGATGATACAGTGAGTGGAAGAAGGAGGAAGAAGGGGATGATGGAGTGACAGGAAGAAGGAGAGGAGGATTATGGAGTGAGTGGAAGAATGAGAAAGGGTGATGATGGACTGAGGGGAAGAAGGAGAGAGGGATGAGAGAGATTAACTAGTGAGGGGGAAATAGAGAGGGGAAGAGAGAGAAAGGGGTGATAGAGGGAGAGAAAGATGGAGAGGGGGATGATGAGAGATGAAAAAGAAAAGGGGTGATGGAAGGAGTGGAAAAGGAGAAAGGGGATGATGGAGAGAGGGAAAGAAGAGAGACAGGGCATTCAGGAGTGGGGGAAGAAAAGAGGGGGAATGATAGAGTGACAACGCGAGAGGGGGTGCAGGGCTGATGGAGTGTCCCATCCCAGCATGCCACAGGCGGGCGTCCTTCCTGCCTAATGACAGGCCTGGTCCCACACGGCGGCGGCACACGGGGCCCTGCCTCGCTAATGGGGCCCGCTGGAGTGACCGCCGCAGCTTAATGTCCGGCTCTCCGGGGAGAGAAAGCCTTCGCAGGTTACCGTAATGGCCGCGCCGGCGGGAGCAAATTACCGGTCACGCCAAGGGATCGAGGTGCACGAGTAAAGCATTCTGCCACTTAAGCCCCCGCCATTACAGACTCCCTGCCCCAGCCTTCAGCCCCGTCTCCCCAGAAGCTGCCTGCTCAGAAGGCTGTGATCCATTATCCGCTATGGCAGTCCCCCCCGTACCCCCGTGCCGAGCCTCCTCAACTCCTCCTCTGGATCAGAGCAGACTCCCCATGATCCTCAAGCTACTCTAACATAATAGAGACTAGCCTTTTGCCTGGACGGAGAAAGAATGTAATGTCTCTCGGGTTTGGTAAGGGATTTTGTGCATTTTGGTATGGTGTGGTGCAGTTTTTTATGGTTTGGTACAATTCGGTACAGTATGACAATTTTACACATTCTGGTACTCCTCAGACTTACTCAGGGTTTTGGCGACAGTGACCAGGTGATTCCGGACACAAGTAAAAGTGCATGAAAAGTGTGTCGGCACGGGCAGAGTTTGCCCTTCGCATTGCCGGGGCACCAAACCGGGTCCCTGGGCAAGTAGCTGGGCCCACGATGCCCCCTCGCCTTTGTGAAAACACAGCATAATGTGATCGGGAATAATAGAGCGAATCGGTGACGCTGAGGATGCAGAACCTGGCCGCTTCCCCATCAGCCTTTTAAGCACAAAGCAAATTGAAAAGAAAATGGAGCCGAGATTACATGCGTCCGTGTGAGATGTGGCCGGCCCCGTAATTACACCAAATGCACCTGATCACATTGCCGGCTCTTGTCAGGGGAGGAGTCGGGTTGAGCGAGGTTACATTAGGGTAAGTAATGCCGTGTGGTTCAATTAAATGCCATACCTCCCCCCATCCTTTGGCCCTTGGTAAAATCTCATATTTTTTCTTAAGTGGCAATGACTTTGTTTTTTGCGAAATTGCCGTCAGTTCAGGCAAGGTAGATGTTCACCCGGCCGTCGGAAAAGACCCCAGGAGAGCTGGAAATGCCCCCACCCCCCTCCCACGACTCACCCCGCCCTGCCCCACCCATCCTGGATCTGTATATGAGGGTGTCTGACACTGAAGAGGGAAAAATAAAACGGCAAAACTTTGATGCGAATAAAAATGCAAAGTCGGCCAAATCCGGCCATTTTTTGATGTCCTGCTAGACATCACAGCGACTTCCTGCCAGGCTTCAGCTTCCTGTTTGGGGGGGAGGTGGCTGGTGGTGGGAAGTCCTGGGCCAAATAATGTTGTTCCTGGTAGCTCACCTTCATGCGCCCCCACCTTCCCGTCTGTAATTGTCCCTTGGTCTGTCTTCCGGGTGCCCTCGATGACCTGACTAGATAAGTCCCTCCCCCAGACCCCACGGTTTCACCTCGCTGCGGTCCCGGGCTCCCGTGACTGTCTGTGTTTGCTGGGACAATGGCAGCTTGCCGCCATCGCAGCCGGCGTGTCTTCTGAGCCCTGTGACACAGCGCCACAAAACCTCTCCCTAGTTCAGCTGGCAGCGGCGAACGACGGGGGAGCCATGGTCATGACATCGGGACGCACGTCAGGGCGAGATTATCTCAGCGCTCACAGAACTCCCCACCGCCACGCTTATCGTTTTTCTCGGCCCCCGCCGCTTTCGGCACAGCGGGCCCAGACCTTTCCGGCAGGTGTTAAACCTTGATCTCCAAATCCCCCCCCCCCCCTTCCCCCCAGCTCCAGAGGTCGGGTAGCGAGACGAGTGTCTCCCCCCACTAGTGTAGGAGGATTAACCCGGGGGAGGAGAGAGGCAGAGGACGGGACCCAGAATCGGCGTGTGCTCCGCAGCCGGACGTCAACAAGAAGCCGCTGCCGCACATTGAGTTGGGTCTCTCCGCATGTGATGTCACCAAATGGTCGGCACAATGCGCTGCCTTCGACTTGTGGAAGCATTAGCTCACACAAGAGGCTCGCTCCCTTCATGAAGGATGCTTATTTGCTCACATTTTTTTATGTCTTCGGCAAAAGTCACGAATGAAATATAAGATTCGGTGGGGAAATTTGCCTCCTCATTGTCCACCAAGACGAGACGTAAACATGCGAAGCTGAGCATGAGCTGGCCCCACCTCCTTCCTTGCCCCCACTCTGGATAAGCTGATTCTTCTCGTCAGAGGTCATAGGTCAAGTGTCACCCAGCTGGTAGGGGACCAGACTCCGACTGTTGCCACAGAGGGACAGTAACATCGGCTGTGAGGTGAGTAGACATCACCGCCCCCCCCGCCCCCGGCGATGATCATCCCGCTAATGCTTGATCTGTGAAAAGCAAAGGCATTCAGCTGACTGAGCGAGGAATCGGGAGGGGGGGGGAAGGGTTGATGCCTTTGTGAAAGAAATCAACTGAAAAAGAAGGTTTCAGTGAGAAAGGGCCTGTCACAGACCTCAATAGTAACATTATGTAAATCTCTGTCGTTCCTGATGTAAAACTGAAAAGAACTACATTAATGTCTTGTATATATTTAAAAAGCACCCGGCTACTCTCAATGGTGGCATATCTAGTAATCACACTGACAAATTAATGGTAGAGAATTAGTTGTACATTAAAAGTGTATTATGCAGCGTCCTGGCACATAAAATTACTCCAAATAGTCAGAGAATAAGTGTAAATTAATTCCTCGTGCTGGTTTGGCAGGCATCTGATTGCCATCTTTGGACGTGAAACCATCAAAGCAGAGTAAGTGCTTGTGTGGTACCTCGAAACGCGCTAAGAAGCCGTAATGAGAGACGCGGGGAAGCGAAGGCTCGTGACTCGGGGCTGCCAGAGCACCTGCACCGTGATAGACCGCCAGGCGGGGGTCGGGGGGGGGGGCACTCGTGGACCCAACCATCACCCTCTTGATTGTCATTGTTTTTTTTTTTATACATCACTTCTGAGGTTCTTACCCATAATTTGCCCAGCACGGTTACCAAAAAGAAAAATTAAGTGAAGTCAAGCTACAACATTTCACCTGGTGTGGTTAACCCTGTCACATGGGGAATGGGGGGGGCGTCCAGAGAAGGCCATTATTCACCATGCCCCCCACCACTGATGGGTGTGGGCGATACACTCAGGATATGCATTAAGTGAACCTCAATAGGCTCAGACAATGAAAGACAGCACCTTGCCGTTGGAACAATAAGACCTGGCCGGGGAGTTGATGTTTTGGGTGTTGCAGACCTAAAAATGTGACCTTTCACCTCTGGCACAAAGGTTGCAGTTTCAATTGAATGAGAAGGAAGCTCCTGAGATCATTCCAGTCCTCGAGGTTCCATCCCCTTGCCTATACCCAAGACTTGATTCCCAAGCCGGTCCGAATGATGCTGAGGACTCCAGATGGCAGCCAGAACCAGACTTTTTTTATCATGTCTCTTGTGTTCTCTCTCAGGATGTAAGCTCCTATGCAGTATATCCATTTCCGTAAAGTTGTGTTTACGTTCAGAAATGTGTGAATGCTGCCCTGGGCCCCCATTGCAATTATAAGTGGCATGAAATACACTGATTGTTCGAGGGGGGGGAGCGAGACATGGCAGGGAGAGGCCGGAGTGAACCACCGTTACCGCTTTTCTCAACTCCCAGCCTAAAATGTAATTCAGATGTCAAAACGGCGCCCATCGCCCTCGGCTGCGACACAATGCCTTTTTTCCCGCCGCTCCTTTTGTTTGCCGCTCAGCTCTTTTATCTACAAGACATCGGAGGGAGGGATGAAAAGATGACAAATTTTTTTAAAGCTATCCTCTGTGTCCTAACTGGAGTGCTTGTCACTTTGCCGGCACGTGGTGACAGCTCCTGCCGGCGGATGAGTGACGCCGACGCCGCCGGCCGTGCCGGGGCCGTGTCCGTAAACGGGCGAGACCGCTGGCCGAGACGTCCCTCGCGATGACGCCCGTCACCAGCCACGGTCTACACACAATACGGCATTTCTTCTTTTTCTTCGACTTCTCCACTTCACATCCCTCCATCTTATCACCTCTAACCAAGAGAACATGGCCAGAGGAGATAGAAGTGATGGAGAATGGTATGTGTGTGGCAAAGGGTGGGCTTAGGGTGTGGGGGGGAAGGGGGTTTCAATATGGATATTTCTGAGAACTATTCATAAATTTAATTAATGTTATCACTATCAATTGTTTCCAGTGTTAGCCGTGATCAAGGAGGATATCCGGAGATCCGGCTAGCTCCCGGCTTGAATGGCCCTGGGTCCGGGGCTCAGTTCCGGACCTCCAGACCCATGCTGGGTCACTAATCAGAACCGCATTCTGGAAGGCTGAATGGGCGACCTGACACAATGGTCCCTGGGAGCCCGGGCTACGGTGGCCTCAGCTGGACATGCCCGCCTTTGGGGCCATTCAAAGCGGGCCAGCGGCTGCACAAAAGCACAACGGAAATTGAGGTAACTTTTATGGTGGCCTGTAGCTCTCTTCAATGCCCAACGGCCTTACAAGGGGACAAGAGGGCACTAATTGTGAACAGAAAGGTATTGTTCGGGGAGGGGGTGGGGGCAAAAATGTGAAGGGGAGGAGGGATCATGGGTAAGGTGATGAGGGTAGGGTGCATTGTGTACCCCATGAAAACAAAAAGGGTTAGGGGCATTTGTCCCCCCTCCCACTGCCCACTCCTGTTAATTGTGTCCTTCCCCGGGATTCAGACCCCACCAAAGTCCTCAGGGTGCCTGGGGGCACGAGAACAAGGCCGTCAGGGGACACACAAAGCAAACCGGGGCTTTGGACGTGTTTGTTCAACAGAACGGGAGTCATTACAGTCCTGGCGGGTCGCCCCACCCCCGCCCCCCTGCACCGGAGTCTGCGGCGGTGACGTGCCACACCCAGTGCGGCTCACCTCTGCTCCTCCCTCACGCTCCCTCACGCTCCCTCCGAGATGGACGAGCAAGTCTTGTTTGTTTATCAAGAGTAAAGTTAGCGACTTGCTAAAGGCCCTAGGGGGTTGAGGGGTGGATGGAGGTGGTGGGGGGGGAGGGGGGGGCAGCATGTTGGGGAGCTGGCGAGGCCTTTCGCAGAGCAAACGCTGACGCACGATGGTGCCTTGTTTGCACTGGGGTGAAGTTGCCGCACTTCTGCTAAGTGGCCCATTGCGCTGAGGCGGCGTACTGGCTGCAGCGTCCCTAAATAACGTCCTTAAACAGCGCCCTTTGTGCACTCTGCTATTCTCCGCCTTTAAAATTACGCTCCTTTTCTCGCCCCTCTTTTTTTCCGATAACCCACCATGTGAAGTGGTTCATTACCGTAGCGTTCCTCCCGCCCCCCCCCAACCAGCTCCGCCCTTCCACGACGTGGCCCTGACCGTTCCCGACACTCGAACATCGTAACTCCATGAAGGGGGGGGGGGGCAGCAAAATCTGGCTCGCGGAGGGTCTTGTTAGCACTTCCTATGCGAAATGCAAAATTAGCCGCCTTTCCAGAAAGGTACAACTGCAATTACCACGCATTGTGGGGACACGGAGAGGCGCAACAATGCGGCCGGCAGCACTTGCAATGCTCTGTGCTTCCAGAGTTGCTTTTCTAATTAAGACTGAAGACCCTCTTCTCCCCATCCTGAGTGCATCTATTTACCATGCTCTGTGGCCCTCCTCTCTCTCCCTCTACCCCCCCCCCCCCCCCCCCCCCACCCGCCCCCCCCCACCCCACCGCCCGCGTTCTGCGCCCCACCCTCGGCCAGCTGTGGCCCACGCCGCCCCCCCCCCCCCCCTCCCCCACCG
>JAABNY020000116.1:164338-174852 GCA_015164015.2 Brevimyrus niger | reverse complement strand
TCCGGGGGCCGATGGAGCCCTGCTTCACCTGCATTGTTCCCACTTTCTGAATTGTCCCGGCTCAAAGGTGGTGGGATGAACAACAGGCCACAAAAAAGTAATGGGGGGGTGGGGGGGGGTACATCCTTGGGAGTCTAATGATGGACAAAAAGAAAAATATTTATTGCCTTTGACAGTTTGTGAAGGAGCAAAAAAAAAAAAATGCACGGGTGGATAAAGTCTCCCTGGTGGGGGGGGGACTGGGTGCAGCCAACCAGAGCAGTTAGTGGCCCTGTCCAACAGGCTTGTAGGCTCTGATATTAATGACCTGCATTTGCAGTAGGTACAGGTACTGGAGGACAAACCTAGCTGTAGCTAGAAGAGGCTTGTTTTTTCCCTAACCATGTCATGACTGACAAATCAGATTTCAGCAGCAGCCCCGAATCCCATGAATCTTCCATCAGACCTACTCTGCTCTGTCCCAGCTTGAGGAAGGTGGCTTGTGATCATGATGCAGCAAAACAGACATGACAGCTTCTAGGGCAAAAGACTGAACGGCCATCCTGTCATGTACGCAGTAACGCGAAATGAGTCATAAAAAAAGTTATATCCCGCGAAATACTTATTTTAACAATTGCATAATTACAGCCGTTTCAGAAAGCTGACATTAAAATGAGTGACATCTAGATTTTATTGTGGCGAGGTATTCAATTTAATTAATCTCCCAGATATTAAATATACGCAATTACTCCTAGAAATGTTTCTCACGGAAAACAGCACCCGGCTTTATCCCGTTGAAATCCATTATAATCACATTAATTCAATAACATTTAATTGAAACAACTGTAACTCCTTCAACTGCCATGAAAATGGAAAGACGGTACAATGGATGCGTCTCTAGATGTCACGGCTTATGACAATATCTGCTATCGCAGAAATCCTAAACAAGATTAGGCAGAGAGACTCAAGACTTATCTCTCGGCGAAAACAAAGTATTAAACACGTCACACTTTAATGGGGTTATGCAGATTTGTATGATTCGCGCGGTGTTGTTTTCAGAAACTGTAAGAAAGGCGCGGCTGAGATTAGAACACAGAAGCCGGGCTACATTTTGCTGGATTTAAACTTTGTACTACGAGGAGTCGCGCAATAAAAAATAAAACAACCGTTAACTAAAAAACGGTTGACGGTTGAAGCGTTTGATGTTATTGCTGTTTTACCAAATTTCTTGTTTTCTTTATGTATAATTTGATATTTACGATATTCTTTTAATAATTTCAAGAAGAAACGTAAATGATATGTCAATAATAGTGTGATATGTGTTGCAGTTTTAAACGCTTAATTATATTGCTTCATACCATGTGCAATTCCCGAATATCCCCATTCACTGGCGAGCAGCGCAGTCTTTATAGTATTTCTGCTCTAAATATGTAGTGATGTTTTTAGCACCGCATTGTTTTGCTTTTTTACCTTTGTTGTATATCTTTTGCAAGTGAGTTTATCAGTGCCTTTTCTATTTTACACACCTTTAACTTCCTAGGTTAGTTTGGAGCCAATAACACAATGAAATTATGCATTGAATTTTAGACACAAGACGACCGGTCAGGCAATATACAATAGAAAGTACAATGACTCGATTTGTATAATTATAGTCTGATGTGTCATTTAAATACATTGTGGAAAAACAAATCGCATGTCCATTCCGGACAACGGGAACGGTGCATCATTGTATACAGGGAATAAAAAACCAGTACCTGTATTTTCCAGTAATTGCCCCCCCCCCCCCGCCGTCTAATTTATATATCCGAGGACGTCAGTCTTTCAGGCCAAATTCCAAACAAAAAAGGGACGTTAAGGCTTAAACAATATTGGGAATTGTGACTGTAAATTTATTTGTCCGCATTTGCAATGTACTGTAGGCAACCAGGTATCCTCTGAAAAGGTATTACAGATGGGATTTTGCCACAACTGAGCGGCTCAGACTGTTAGACCAAAATACTTGCTTTCGGCCGTGAGGATTGCAATTCTTATTTTACCTAGATTTGATTGTATCCATAATTTCATACAAAATACCCCAAAATATATAAATGTAGAAGTAACTATTATTCGCCTATATATTACCAGTCTATATATAAACCAATTGTTTAGCATTGCAGTAGGCGTGTATACTTCTGCTAGTCCTAATAATCATAATATAATAATAATAATAATAAATGGCAAATTAATGTCGCGATAATACCAGGAGTAACACCAACCACTATTAAACATTATTAATCTTTAACAATTAAAATTGAAATTGAAACAAACTGGAATAAAAAGACAATAATTAAAATATGATTTAATATAGCTGTCATGACACTTTGCTATTGAAACTCACAAGTTCTTAAATTGTATGTGTGTGGTTTTAATGTTCTTCATCATAAAATATCCTGATTAAATTATGGGAAACGATGAAAGAAATATACAATAATACATCGAAATCAATTCTGTCATTTCAGTTCTCAGCTTTTCTACGTACTTCAAATGTCTGAGATCACTACCTGAAAATATCCATGACATGTGTAGTTATACAAGATAAATTATTTTCGGTGCACCTAAAGGGTTAATGATAGTTATAATAAAATATTTACGTTCTTAGTGTGCAGAAAACTTTAAATACAGGACAGTAGTAATCGGTAAACTGCAGGCCACTGATAGCAATGAAAAAATAAATAAACCACAACATACAAAATAAGGTGTTTTTTTTTTTGGGGGGGGGGGACGCTACGTATTCGCGTGTGCGTTCGTATTTTATAGACCCTGTCCCGGGCACTATTCTGATATAAAACATAAGAAAGCAGGGCCGCATCTTAGATTGGCTTTATTGAAACTGCACGTCCCGTACCCCCTACAACATCTCCATGACGCTCCAAATGCGTCTATTTGCATCAACTGCGTTGCTTTTTTTTAAAAAAAAAAACCATTTAACTCGTTTGAGTGAGTACGGGTAATGTGATTTGTTGATGGGACTTTATATATTAGTGCGAGCCGCCGACAGATCCAGCATTAGGGCAGACGGCTGAATTTTCCCCCTCACTGCATTTTAACAACGTCGGGCAGACGGAGCATTAGAGGAGATCAGGACGGGATAAAAAGAACAAGGGATCGCTGAACGCCGTTGTCTCTGAAACCAGTGGCGAGTCTCTTTCCGATAGAGAAATAACCAAATTACATTACGATTTAACGCTGCTATATTTTCAGTGAATTGGATATTGACCCTTTTCTCTGAATTTAATAAAATAAATAAAAAACGATCCAGCAATAAAATTACGGGCATCGACGTGCAATACTTCGGTGAATTCAAATAGATTGTTTTTATTTAGGTTTACTGCATTAGGGATAAGTAGGCTAAAAAGACGTTTTGGTCTTGTGACTCGTCACTACTTCTGTTATGTGAATCATGTGAACAAATGAGTGAATAATTTAAAGGACGTGAAAGTAAAGCCCAGATTTAAACGTCTCCCAGCCTTTATTCAGCTAGTTTGATTATTCTGCTCCAGCGCACAGTGACTGGACTGGGATGAGTCTGCGTTTCTTTGTTGGTAGATTAGTGGCAGATTCTGGGGCATTATGGATTCAAAAAAATAGCAGCGGTTGCAGGAAACTGTAGGCTATAAAAACTGGGCAGGGGCAGCAGAGGACTGCATTTGGCCCCCACTGTCAACAGCGTATAGACGCGCACCTCGCATTCACTTGAGGTGCGAGAACCTGAAGGTTTTATCAGGAAAAAAAATGTTAATAAACTGTTACGTTAATCACATAAACACCCACTAAATAATTACAATTTATCAGTATAGTACTTCTTATAATAAAATAGCTTGTAAAATGAACTGTAATTCATTTTGCAAGATTGTTCAATAGACAGTTTATATGAATGTGTTTCAGTTGAATAACGATTAGGCCTGGAGCATTTTGCTTCTACGTACCCCGGTTATATAAATAGCCTACGGATGACAATTACCCATAGAATGATCTGTGGTGAAAATGAAATACAACTGTCAGGGAAAAAAAGCATTTTCTCCGTCGTATTTTACATTCACTTTTGGAAACGTCTGCACGCCACAATTGAGCCGCAGTTCACGATGTTATCATAGTTGGTCCGCTTGGGTTAATTTTAGAGAGAAATTAATTTACAAATCCAGGCAATTAGGGTTATATAAAAGACGGCGTCCTATTCACTTCTAGTCTGCCCGACTATTTACATCGCAGGCCAATAACATAATTTTACAACAGCTATTGTAAGAATTTGCCCATTGGTTTGTGGCTTAATAGAGGGAAAGAATGAGAGATATGGGGGGGGGGGCACTTCAGTTATGCAATTATTCGAGAAGCAGAACTATTTTAAGGGGAAAAAGTCAAATGTGTGTTGGGGACAATCTGCTGAAGATAGGGAACACAGCCCGGTCAATGTGATACACGTGCGGCTGTGCCAAATATTTGTGCTTATTTAAATTTATAAATGATTTTTAAACAACGGTGTAAATGCGCAGGCAAAGAGGCAAAATGCAATTTGTATGTAAATGCGTTTGTACGGTGATTTTAAAACGCCGATTTCCGGTTTGTGTTTCAGTACCTTTATCTAAAGGAAGAGAAGTTCAATGCAATTAAGCGATGGAAACGGATCAAAACAGCGAGGAAAAGGCCAGAAAAAGGGCTAATATGTATGCCTTGTGCAGAATCCGCTGGCTGCAGGAAAGCGATAGGTTACATTAACCCATAACCACTCATTTAAACTTTCGGTTTTATTTAGAAGCCTTGGTAGACTTTAATTATCTTAACGCAACACGGGAAAGGTAAGGCCTCTTGATTTAAGTAATTGTGGCGGTGTCGTAACCCGACTTGACATTTCTCTGAAAGTATAATTTTAGTTCCTTGTAATCTTAATAATGTCATATCACATTTAAAATACGGAATCGCCTTAATTACAATTAATCTTTGGTTTTTAAAAAGTGACTTAAAAGTAAATTTACAATAACCCACACATTAACATACTGAGTGTTAAGCTTGCATTTCCTGACAGAGGCCTATAAAGAACCTTTATGGAGATTGTAGTGGTAATCGGGCATGTTAATGTGTGGCATTATGATTTTAATTAGTAGATATAAAACACGGGATTGCAATAACGCTTATATTTTGTGTGTCATTATGGAAATTGCACGGGTAACAAATCAATGCATTCATATTAGGGATCGCATGTATACAAACAAGAGGTGTGGCGTAGTGACGTCACGGTGTTCTCCGATCCTGAATTTAAAGGTCGATAAGAATGGATCACGGGTCACGGTGGTCACTGACGTAGTCGCAAGTGATTCCACCTCTACTGCCGTTGAGATGCTAAATTCTTTTTAAATCATCGATTAATGCTGTCCTGTAGTTTTGTTAACACTGCATTGTATTTTTGTAATGCTCTGACATTCATATATCATTCATGCGTCCCGTGTTCCCTGGGACTCTATAGGCTGACTGGCTATGGACTCAGTAAGCGCATATGGAAAAATATGCCACATTAAAAATCATTGCAGAAAATCTGCGTGGTTAGTGTTGGTGGGGGTGTGATGGAATTGCTCTTTGGGACATAGCATTTTCACAGCCCCCCCATCATCTTATGGCAAGTCTATAAAATACCTACAGTAATAATATAATTCTAATAATAATACTAAGCTCAAGCAGTGTCTTAGTAATGACAATGATTGTCTTGCCAAAATGAATTTTTGGTTATTTCCAGATTCATTGGAAAATCAGGTCTTCACAGTATGTTGCCACTGTTGGGCTATAGAAATGCTCCGTTTGTGTGAACGCGGCAGCTAAAATCTGCACAGTAGGAAGGTGTCTGTTACGGAGTATTGCTGCTACATTGATCTGAATGAGGGGACGCATATAGGCTTTTTACGCTGTATGCATACTGTTCATACCAAAATGGAGGACCGCAGGAACCTAGAGCAATCAGAAAAGCTGTGCTATGGACTTTAGTCTACTGGTCATGGAGGTATGGTTGCTTTCCTTGGTACTTCTAGCATCAGTTGTAGTCATTGTTGTGATAACATAGTTTGCTATTAAATAGGAATAATCTTGTGTACTTTGTACTGTAATTTGAAAAATGTAATTCAAAAAGGTCATTTTAAACAAGAGATTGCAGAAGCCTGATTTCCACATTTTGTCTTCTCTACAATGATGACTGCTCAGTGATGAGACCCCTACTGCTGTCTTCTTGTATCCCTTCTTCTCCATGCCCCACCTGTTAAGTTCCCAGAAGTAGTAGACCTTGGAGAAATGGCAGCGGAGAGGAAATCCCCTTAGGGCTTCCTTTGGAGGTGAGCATTCGGCGCCTCCTGGATCCAGCAGTGCCATGAACTCTGGATTTCAGTTAAGAACATAGGAAAACCACGTGGTGAGAAACTTTAGAACGTCAACAACCTTTTGGGACCATTCAAGTTCTAGACGTGGGCTCGACCAGGCCCCCCTGGGGCAAGGTAATACGAGGGAAGATGACAACATGCCACAAGAAGAGGGACCCCCCTCCCTCCCCAGGTCCCATCCTGGGGCTTTAAGGTGGAGGAATTGCCTTTATCGATCAGACGGGGAAGCTCTGGCAGAAAGCCAGTTTGCGGTTTAACAGTTCATCATTACACCGTGAAATACGCACTCCCACCTGTCACTGTGTGCTCCACTGTCCCTGCAACACTGTGAAAAATCTGCCAGTAGCCCTGAGACGCAGTTCCCAGCTGTGCTCCAGGCATTTAAAATGACTCATTTACATTTATTTATTTTAGCAGTCCAGTTATGATGGTTTATTTGCCAGAGGAAATCCTCATACAAAAACACACAAACTTAATTTTGTTGTACCAGACTGAGCTTGTTGGCATGTTGGCCTCATCAGAGCACCATGAGAATCAAGCCCTGGGAATTTGCTGGAAGGATGCAACTTTTATTTTATTTATTCATCTGAAGTTTCTCCCTTGGAAAAGCTGTACCACGTCTCTCCCAAAGAGATAGCATTTTAAAGGAATTAATGTGCTGGTGTCATTTCTTATTGCTTTTACTACTAGCTGTAGGGAATTGAGGAAACTGGCAAATAACACAAGTTATTTTATAAAATCAATTTAATTGTAATAAAATGCTAAAATACCTCTATCTTCACAGTATACTGCAGTTTAGTAAATGCAGTGCTGAAATCATACTGTGCAAAAGGCATGGAAAATGTTTAAAGCTATATCTGGGTAGTAAGGGTATATTTGCTCAGAATAAAAACACAATTTAACATTAGAACGCATGCAAATTAAGGGTAACAATAAAAACTAACAGGAATTTCTTCTCTTCTCCAAAAAGTCCCTGATATCCTGCTGGATGGCTGGATGGACGCCGCTTCAGTTCCCTAACCTCTCCTCAGGGGCTCCCCAGCCAGTCCATGTGTTCCTTAATTTCACCACCAGCTCATTTGATTAATTAACTGAATTAGGTATTAGCCAAAAAAAACACATGTATATATTACTGTATTGGATGGTTGCTGCAAATTCTGGGGTGATATTAGGAGTGGTTTTGAATTGGCAAAGCTAAAACACTTTGCCAAACATAAAATTATAGTTGTACACCATCATGAAGATCATTTAAACATCATTTTCCTTGGTTGCGAGAGACAGAACTGTATATACACACACACCAATCAGCCATAGCAGTAAAACCAAAAGTACTGTTTTGGATGGGTAGTCGTAGCTATGCTTTATATTAAAAAATTGAAATGTTGCTTGACTTGGGGGCTCTTTGGTATCAAGGGAAAAAGGTTCCATGAAACTTTCCATGAAAGTTAAAATGTCTATCAGACTGTTAAATGATACCCAGGCGTTGCAGCTTGTACCCTCTTCAGGGCATTAAAACCCCATGCCTAATGCGGTGTACATCCCCCTTGTGCCACCAAGGTCAGACCTGTCTGACCGCTGAAGGTGTCCTGTGGTATCTGGCACCAAGACATTAGCAGCAGATTCTGTAAAGTCCTCTAAGTTGTGAGGTGGAGCCTCCATGGATCGGACTCGTTTGTCCAGCACATCCTACAGATGCTACATTGAACTGAGATCTAGGGAATGTACAGGCCAAATCAAAACTCTTTTTCATGCTCATCAAGCCATTCCTGAACAATTTTTGCAGTGTGACAGGGCACATTATCCTGCTGAAAGGGGCCACTGGCCATGAAGGGATGTACTTGGTTTGCAAAAATCTTTAGGTAGGCGGT
Organism: Brevimyrus niger; assembly: GCA_015164015.2. NCBI lineage: Eukaryota > Metazoa > Chordata > Actinopteri > Osteoglossiformes > Mormyridae > Brevimyrus > Brevimyrus niger. The sequence continues at coordinate 166,610 of JAABNY020000116.1, read as the reverse complement.
ACTCTGACTCAGTCTCTAGTCATGACAATTTTGCCCTTGTCAAAGTCTATCTGATCCTTTCACTTGCCCATTTTTCCTGTTTCTGACACATCAACTTTAAGAACTGATGTTCACTTGCCTAATATATGATGGCACCCTTCACAGGTGCATTGTAACAAGATCAGGCAATATTATTCACTTGACTTATCAATAGTTGTAATGTTATGTCTGATCAAAGTGCTTGTATGTGCGTATCTGTATGTATGTATGTTTTTATGTGTATGTGCGTGTGTATATATAGACACACACACACACACACTATATGGACAAAAGTATTGGGAAACACTTCATGGTCATTGAATTCTGCTTTTTCATTCAGATCCATTGCCACAGGAGCAGCAGTCGCCCAGCCATGCAGTCAGGTTTACAAACATTCGTGAAAGAACAAGTTGTTCTGAAGAGCTCAGTGAATTCAGCGTGGTGCTGTCACAGGATGCCACCTTTGCAATAATTTAATTTGTGAAAATTCTTCCCTGCTATTCCACGGTCGGCTGTAAGTGGTATTACTGCGTAAGTGGAAGCGTTTAGGAACAAAGGAAACACTGTTACTATGTAAAGTAACAGAGCAGGGTCACCAAGGGCTGAGGCGCTTAGTGCGTAAAAGTCGCCGCTTGGTGCGTAAAAGTCGCCCACTCTCTAAACTGAAGGACCGCAGCGTTCTAAAGTTCCTCTGGCATTAACCCGCCAGCTGCTGCATGGAAAGGGCTCCCATGGCCAACCAGCTGCATGCAAGCCTCACATCACCAAGCGCAGTGCCAAGTGCCGGATGGAGCAGCGCAAAGCACAGTGTGATGTGGAAGAACTTGACTGGCCGACACAGAGCCCTGACCTCAACCACCATCAAACACCTTTGGGATGAACTGGAATAGAGACTGTGAGCCAGGCCTTCACGTCCACCATCAGTGCCCGACCTCACAAATTTTGTTATTTCTGCAAAGGGGCGGACCAACTCCATACTGATGCCTATGGATTTACGTCATATATATATATACATATATAAAATATGTCTATGTACATGCCAATATAGTGCCCTAGGCAAGCTTCACCTCCCAATCACCCCTAATTTTACTTGGGTCTATAGGTCAGCGCCCCATCAGAAAATGCCCCCCTAAACAGTGATCGTCAGTGATCCTCTTCACAAGACCGTGTGAGCAGTAAGAGATGGTATCTGCAAAACTGACCAGGTCCCCCTTTACAGGGTAAATGGCCAGCATTCTTTCTCCTGCTTCCTTGGTAAGTACCTTTCCTGTATATGTTGTGGCAGCAATGGGATTGTCCAGTGCGCAGTAAATTCAGGTGCATGTGTGCTGATGTGTCGTGCCTCCCATGTCCAGGGCTGGGTGTTCAAATTTCACCTCGGCCATATAGCCGTATAGTACGGAGACCAATTTGCTGATGTGCACTGCAGTTACCTACCACCTTGAGCTAGGATATGAAGTTGAATGAATGAATGAATGAATGAATGAATGAATAAATGTTACATTTATATAGTGCTACAAACACCCAAAGGGCTTACAGAACCCATGGGGAGCCACTTCAGCCACCAACTCCCTGTAGCTCCCACCTGTATGATGTGACGGCAGCCATTCTGCACCAGTACACTCACCACATAGCAGCTGAAGTGGTGAAGGAGCAGGAGAGAATTCACCAGTTATAAGGGACGGTTAGGAGGTCTGGACCCCTATTCACAAAGCATTTTAAGGCCAAAAGTAGTTCCTAACTTGCCTATTTATGAGAAACCCCTAAAAAATAATGGGCGTGTCAGTCCTAAATGTAGGACTTCTAATTTTTTTGACTAAGAGCAAATCACAAAGCCCCTTATTCTGGGGGAACTAAGAAGTACTCGGGAGGACTCCAAAATCACTAAGACCGACGAGAGGACTGCTAAGTCACTAAGACCGACTCACGCACAGTCGCAAAATGGCTGCTGTCAGTGGTGGAAACCAATTATTGTGATCATTATCCCTGATTTCTTTTTTCTTTTTCTTTGTGCCTCAGCCACATTACTATCTAATTGACGTTCGTATATTTATTACATGAATATAAGGTGATAAAAAAGACAGTGTTGCTATTTACTGAATATTATCGACTTGTTCAGATACAGTACAGCTGTTTCAAATGCTTTTCAAAGGACAAATCCATCCATCCATCCATTGTCCAAACCGCTTATCCTACTGGGTTGCGGGGGGTCCGGAGCCTATCCCGGAAGCAACGGGCACGAGGCAGGGAACAA
>JAABNY020000116.1:102813-126178 GCA_015164015.2 Brevimyrus niger | reverse complement strand
GGGGGGGTGGTGGGGGGGGTGGGGGGGGGCTTTGGCGGAAGCCCCCCCTGGGGGGGCCTGGCCCCCCCACCCCCCCCGGGGGGGGGGGGGGGGGGGAAGCACCGCAGAGCCAGAAAGCTACTCTGAAAAGCCTATACTCCAGAAAGGCCTATGGATGTGTACAGGGAAGAAGCACATTGAAGGAGCAGATTCTGAAGATCTGTAAGCTGTGACAGAGATGCAGCTTAAGAATGAAAGAATGAAGAAGGGCCGTCATACCTTAGGGAAGGGACAGACATTTATGTTTATCCAAACTGCTCGTTCAGACAAAATATTGTGCAGAGGTAAAAGTCCGAAAACAAAATGGTCACATTAAATGTAACAAATGCAAAACCTGGACAAACTTTCTGAGGACTGCATATTCTGTCGTATTTATTAATGTCAAACGTATTAGTACACGGCAGACCAGAATAACCAAACATCCAATAATCAAATTTTAATGCTGGTGAATAAGCCTTTACCTTGTGTGAAAGTAAAGTTTTATTGCTTTGTAACTGCTTGAAAATCTGATGGTGTGTTTATGGTTATGCATGTGTGTCGATGTTTTAGTCTTGATTCTTGTAACGGCTGCTTTAACAAAAACTCTGAAATCGATTATACTTTCAAGCGTTAAACACAGTGTCACATTTTCATTAACTCAAAAAACAAAAACGTGTACGTGACTAAGCATTCGAATTTCAAGATAGATAACCGACAACGCCGAGAATAATAATAAAAGCAAGTCACGAAAAAATGTCCTCAACGACTTAAATCTTGGGTGACCGCAGATAAAAATAGAAAAGCAACATTTGGAAGCTAAACACAAAGGAATTGTGTTGGCTGGGGGGCGCTTTTGCGTCCCGGGACCACGAATGGAACAAAACCATAAGTCAGTGACGTACCAATGTTATTTGTATTCCGGTTTGGGAAGATTTCATAAACTTACAAAAACAAACAGGGATGCGGCTGGTTGCAAGCAGAGTGAAGCCTACTATGACATTCAGGACACATCCCCTGTTAGGAAGGAAGGAGATCTTCTGGAGAGAGCAAACAAAAGATATCAACGGTCTCTCTGACCGCACCGTGAACCGGGGAACCTTTCGGCACCCTCTCTGACTGCCTCCTAATAACTTCCCATTACCTCCACACGACATTTAGCCCAGATATGCAATTCGACACAATGCGGAGAGGACCAGGTCAGAAGAGACGTTGGATCCAAAAAAAGAAGGCAGACCATTCAAAGACCCTCCAAAAGGGACCGGGTGCACAGAAGGACTGACATTCAGTCTTGAACACTGTCTCCTTAAAAGAGTTCAGTCAAAAGGTGAATCTTTTTTTTCAGACCCCAGCCTATTTTACAAATATAATAATAACAGAAAAAAAACTCGTGGGCCGTATATTGGAAGGAACTAAGGTAATTGTATATATGTGGAACTTCAAAACATTTAAAACATATTTTTTACTGAAAATATTTTGCTATGTTAGCAGTTAGCAATAAAGCAGATAATTTCAATTTATGAAACACGTCGCGGAAATGAACAAATACTGAAGAGATCGACAGTACGACTTTATACATCCCCAGGTACGCGTATTTAAAACGTGACTTCGTTTTAAGTTGTTTTTTTTTTCCATTGGCGGCTAAAGACGGCTTGAGTCTTTAGCGGTAATAAATGAGCAATAATGAAAGTGTACACAAGTGGAAACCATGTAGGTTTCATTAAAGACGGGGTTCAAATTAGCATCGCTGGCCACTGGAACACTGGTGGGAGGCTGCTGCAAACAGCTGCCCTTCATGAATTTTTCATTTCACAATCAGATAATGCGATGCACGAACCGCTCGTTTATTCACACATAAACATTTTCGAGACGTTTTTGACATCTGCTGGAGTGTCTCGTATTCATTTAGCATCCGCATTGCTAAAATATGTATGAGCTTTATTTTTACGGATTATTTGGTGAAACATCCGAGACCCTTATTGTTCCTAAACAAAACACGGTACTGCTTTTTTTTAGTTCTCGGTACTCGCCTAACCCACCATCTCCTCCTTCTTATAAAGAAAACAAAACTTTTCTAATACACAATTTTAAGTCTTTAGGTGTCAACCTGCGCTTTTTAAGTTACAATTTATAAAGTGAAACATCAAAGCGTCAAATTGCAAATGATAACGCTGTCATGAAAGTGGCAGACTTTAGGAACTGCCAAAACCATTCTGTTGACGTTCAACGCTGTTTGATTAGCAGAAGTAAAGTCTTCCTTTAACATATTATGATAGGAGCTGCGAGAGAGACGCTCCCGGCTACACCAAGAAAAGTTGACAAGGTATTAAATGTTGAATCAAGAATGTAAATTATTGGCTTGCGAAGTTTACTTAGATCTGCCCGTAACTTCACAGCAATTTGTACGTAAACTTAAACCCCTCCCAAGATAATTACTTGTCCATTGCCAGTAACAAAATAATACTTCATTTAAGCATTCCGTAATAAAAATGTAAGTTACCGGGGTGCAAATAATGTTACTTTCGGTACGTAATAAGAAACTAACAAGGAAATACCCTCCAAGCTAAAATTCAGACACCTGTTTTTCGTCTACGCGGTTTAATTTCAGTAGGCCTGTTACAGGTATGTAAACATGGTAATAAAATCGGTTAAACACCGACAGAAGTACCTTTACCCACAATCTCCTTAAAAATGCACTTAAACGTTTTGACGTCCCGGTTTCATAAATACATTACGCGATATATGTCTAATATTTGTCATTGGAAGCAGTGTAAACGTGAATGCAGTCATATCTTACGCAGAAAAAAACGTTCCCTAATCATTGACAACAATTTAAATAACAAAAACAACATAAAACGAATAGAATATCATTGAACCCTATTAATCAGAAGACACGTCCTCCTTATCTTTTAAACACATAAATAAAAGCAACAAAACTTTCGTTTTTCATTATCTCAGGACCAATTCTTTAAGATTAACTTTTATTAGTTTCATCCAGGCACTTTTCAAAAACCCAGACAAAGCATTTCCCACTTTACAAAATTCTGGATTTTTTTTACTTTGATCAAAAAACAAACAAATCGATTAGGCTACTTTAATTTATTAATTCCGCCAGTCTCTCACTTCTCAGGTGGCGTATTCGTTTACCAGAGATTAGCAGCTAATTTCTGAAATAAAATAAGACCTATATAGGAACTCATACCTTCTGACAGTAACGATAACATAACTGCTAATTCCTATGTCCCATTTGTCTTTTTAAAAATATATTAACTTATTAACTGTGGTTGAATGCAAAACGTAATAAGCTAAAACCCCATTCATAAAATATAGCATAAAAATTTATACAATTAATTGAAACGTAGCCATGTCTATTAAGTACACTGAAAATACTTGTCCCGCGAAAATCTTAATTTTGAGTAGAAAAACAAACAATTAAACAATTAGTTATGAATAATACGTAAACAAAAGTTTGTATAAAATGTTGATAATCAAATACACCAATACCAATTAGTATATTTCAACATGCATGAACTATATTAGAAGTTAGGTTTCAAAGATATCCCGTTCATTCTTGATCTTTGTGGATCATTCCCAATTTCGTGCATATTATATGTAAATATATATGTATATACTGCAGACAATAGTCAGACTGTCTTTCTCCTGTAGTACCTGTTGATCTGGAACCGCTCCTTCTCCCTTAGCGACACAAAGCGACACACAAGGCTTGTACCTGTCACACCAATGCGACTCGCCGCGTCTCTCTGCGCGCTCCAGACGTCCCCTATTGATCTTTCCGGGTACACGGGGGCATAGACAAAAATTGTATTCGACAGCTGTTGCTCATTCGTAAATAACATGTTCAGCCGACGCTGTATCCTCCACCATTATCTCTGGGGTTAATATCGAGTAACAACAGCTGCGTAAAATATCAAAATTAACTTACAAGGCAGTCAAAAACCGTGACCCAATCAGACGACGTTAAATTGTAACTGTTGACAGTAATTAAAACACATACATTTTAACAAAACTTAACGAAGCAAAAGTATATCATGGAGTATTCAACGTAAATTAAGTATTTCGAACAAAATAGAATTGTTTGACAATGACTTACGAACCCCACACACCGACCCGAGAAACAGTGAAGTAATTCATCAATAAAATCAAAACTGATGGGCATCGTACACTTTATAAAGACGCCACCGAGCGTCCAGACTGACAGACCGCAATATCTGTATTTACTAACGGATTTTTCGTAACTTCTGCCAACATTAAAGAATCGGCATTAAATAGTTGTTGGGGACTCCAAATTATGGTAGTTATCTCAATAAAGTACAAATGACCTAGTACTGGGTCCTCTAGACAATCTTCAAGGTTATATTTGATTTCTGCATATGACAGGGATTTTTCATCGATCTAAAAACGCTGACAAGAAGCTCATTGTTGAAAGGCCAAATTCAAGTAAAGGCCTTGACACAGAATGCATGCCGGGTGCTTGGAAATCTACATTTCAATACAGGACAGGCGGCAGAGAAAAGGTAGTACAAATAAACGACCATAACTTTTGTCTTTTCGTATAACTAAGCTGTAAACATAATTCCGCAGTTAATGAAACAAGTAAGAGAAAGAAAAGGTTACACTACGAGAGAGCTGACCCTTGATTTTACTAAATTAAAGGCGGAATCTGACACGCAACACATTTGGAGCGGCTGGCACAAGGGCAGCCTGAGATATCAGACACCGCAAGCGCAGCGCCTCTTCAGGAGTTACACACCAGCGCCGACCTACACCGGTGAACATTAACGATGGAAAGTGTTAAACACGGTAGATTTTGAGAAACGTTCATCTGAGGAACTACTGGAGGCTTGCTTTAATATGGCGCCCCAGAACATTTAGTGCAACATACAACAGATGTATAAATCAATTAATCGCTTCACTGGTTTAGTAATAGGTTTGTAATAGCCGTCACGGTAAATTACAGTAGTAGTTTCTCACCCCCTTACCATGTGAAGACGCTGTAAATGTCAGCCTTTGCACACATTACAGGTATACATACCTATTACCGTCTGAGATCTAACGACACGGCTGTGCCTCTATCAAAGTCAAACAAATTCGGAGGGAAGGAAATCAAAGAAGCAAAGGTCAATAATCCCACAGCACAACGAGACATTTTCGTAAACCAGTGCAAAACGCAAAGTGAAGTTGACTTGCATGTCGAATTTCATTTTATTCGTCTTAATAATCATGCACATTTTGATTATAAACATTTTATAATTTCGTCTTAGCTATAGGAAAAATAATGTTTTCGCATTGACAAATATATATTCGAGTGCGCTTACACTCATCATTTTTGATGGACGTTAAATGGCAACTATTGTAAGCACCTTCGGCGTAAAAAGAAAATCTCAGTACATTTAAAATAAGTTACAAATATTTCAAAACCGAATAAAATGAGTGAATAACACATTGACGTTTTTGTTTAAATTCACCCTCGCCAAATAGTCGTTTATATACTACTTACTGAAGTATCAAAGGGGCCTAAAAATTAATTTTTAGTTTCGTGGTAGTGCATCCCCCCCACCACCTCCAATATAACGACTGCACAGCCGTTGCCAGCAGGAGTGGAAATTCGAAGTCTCTGATAAAGGGCTTTTAGTGAATCTGGCCTCTCCGATTCATACTTTGTCCGGGGTAATTATTTAAATAATCTGCAGTCCCTCGCAACTTAACTGGATCGTGACTTCAGCGATCCAAATCAACTGAGCAGTATAAAGATATTACAACGATACAGTCAGAACCGAGAGCAAAACAGATGATTATACGAATGACTTCATGTAAGGATTGTACAAATTAAAATCACCATCATCTCACAGCTAATCCAAATATATGAACCATCAGTTTTGATTTTAAGTCATCCATAAATTAGCCATTTTTGTTCATTTGATGAGGTTATCAGAGGATAGGCTACTCTTTACTAAAAACATTATTAGGGTTAATGCAGACAAATTAGTAAAACAAACACAGCAATCATTCGTTTTGGATTCACAATATGAAACTCCCCTTTGTATGCAAATCACTTTCAAGGGCAGGAATTCAAATAAAATTAAGGTGCATTTGACCAGGGGAAAATCAGCAACCACTCCTTTGCAGAACACCATATGTTAAGCTCTGGGGCGTGAGCGATGCATCCATTATTATTATTAATTCTGCGTTTTACCCGTACACCTGAAAGAGGGATAATGGTTGCTTTACTTACGCCGGCGAGCCTGGGGCTCTGCACGGCAAGAGGCGCCGCTGGGGGACGCCGCTTAGTGAACTCACAAGCCCTGATTCTGACAGCGCCACGTGTGCGCTGCTCATCAAGATATGAGCTGGAAAAAGCAGAGCCTGCACATTGCAGGAGAACGGTCCCGAGAAGCGTCACATTTAAATGGGCTCAGGTACACGCGCTTTCTGCTGTCGCATGAAAGTATTACTGCATAGCACGTGTACAAATTGTTTATTATTACATGAAAGTGGCGAGTTGTTAATATCTTTATGTTACTGACTACTTCATACAAATAAAAAAAACATTACAAACTGTCATTATTGTCATGGTTATATTAATAGTAGTAGCAACACAATGTAGTTGTAAAAACAAACACGATTTTTAAAATTCATGTTATTTGTAATTTTGTGTCATTTTGTTAGTCTAACATTCTAAAATAATTCGGAGCCCATGCATTTTACAAATAACATTATTCCGATTGTATTTCAATCCTTCACAAGCCCTACTGTGTTTTCCTTTTGCACAGCGAGAATAATGAGAATAATAGAAAAAAACAATGAGGGAATTTGTATTATATATATACCAATCACGGCTACATGGCCACATATTAACTATCAGGCCTCCTAAAATATTTAGATCTGTTCACTGAACATGAACAAATGAAATATCAGTGACTGCAATTAGATTTCCTGCTCCTGAATGCGCAAAAAGATAAAGCGACATACAGCCGTGACCAGTCTTTATATACAAACGAGGACTGTAATCATAAGGGAGTGCGATAGTATTGCAATATAACCCACGTCAAAACTACAAGGGAAAATATCAGCATAATTAGCTTTGCAGTGTATATTATTCCGTATTAAAATTATTATTATTATTATTATTAAATGCTTCTTAACAGAAACAAATTCTTCGGTTGTGCCTCATCAAATCGTTTATATGCAACCACCAGGTTCACATATTCTTCATTAAATGTGTGATATCAGAGTAATATTTCCCTTTATATGATAATCAATAAATCATAAATATATATTTAAAAAAACATGAAGAGGTATCACATCAAAATGAATGCTTACTGAAAGGACATTGTATCGTACGTATCGACGATGAAGTTAAAAAGAAACCACAGTAGGAAATAACGGGAAGGAAATTTACATTATTAACAATTAAAATAAATACATAGCACAAGCCTTTATCCTTTGTAGAATCTCTGAAAACCCCATACATTTGCTTCGAATAGTTTACTTTAAGGCTGCATGGGATAATTGGTAGTGACGTGCTATAGCTCTGCAAGTGTGGAGAGTTGGGATATGCTTAAGAGTAACGGTAAACTTTGTAGTACATACCTGGATGTAGTAACTACGGTGCGTTCGCGGTCATAAACTCTGGGGAGCGTTTATACTTACAGAGGTGAATGAACATCTACAAAGTAAACGGAGATGTCAAATCTGACTTACCAAACGCTACAGAGGCTGAATGGCGGACATTGTATAACGTCTAACATGTATTTAGAGAATACGTCCACCGATAAAGTACCCAAACACACACACACACACACACACACACACACACACACACACACACACACACATACACACACATCTTTTTCTTTTACTGAATCAAAATGACGCCGCGCTCCCCTCTGCCTCCCGCCCTCCCTCAACAAATCATGCGTCGGGGAGCTTCACATTCTAACCCTGCATCAGTGCTCCACAGAGGAACCGGAAGACAGAAAGCCTGCAGTTTCAGTCGCCTGCTTCCATTCATTGGAAGCGCTTCCAATGGCTTCATTAGAAGTAACGAGTTGACACAAGGTAAATCTAACATTGAGGCGCCATTCTCTCGGTCTGCGGAGCGCCCTCATTAACTGTCGCTAACAAGCCGTGCAAAAACACTGATTGGACAGCTTTGGTATAACTTCGTGCACTTAGCAGGACGCCCACTTAATGAGACCACACAAAAAAAAGAAAAAAGAAAAGTTGGGAAAAAAATAAAAATTCTTTACATTTGGATAAATTCGTTAGAATAGTTAAGCCGCTTTAAACGAGATTTGGCCGTAAAATATTAACACATTCCTGTAACAGCGTGATTTTACAGGTGAAACAAATACTCCATTTGTACTTGAGTGAGGCACTTACAGGGATGTTGTTGTGTTGGCGACAAAAATATTTATGAAGTACACACAGGATATTTTAAAATAAGCGCGGAGTTATGTGTTACTTCTATTATTAATACTACTAGCAGCCCCACTACTACTACTGCCAATAATAATAATAATAATAATAATAATAATTTATTATTATTATTATTATTATTAGAACATGGTCCAATACTCAAGCATATTTTAATCAGTTATACACTGTGTATTATATATTTGCATCAGTATGCTCTGCGCATGTATTTTTATGTTTAAAACTATTTTACCTGCTTGTATTTAACAATATTAAAACAATAAGAACAAACAAACAAACAACAACAACTTTGCATACGCATCCCAGATTTAACATATAAAATATCATTAATTTGCAGCCATAATTTAATCTACATGACATCATTTCGGTGGTCTGAAATCCAGTTTCCGAGGAGCATGGCAAGCTGAACCAGCGCAAATAAATTGTGGCATTTGCGCCCCGTCCTGACAATACGACAAAGCTGCAAGCGGCGCTATAGCCAAGAGGGTTAAGGTAACGAGAAAGGAAGTCGCGGTTGTCAAACTGGGATTGTTCCGAAAATAACTTGATTTGGCTTTTATTGAAGCGACAGCATGACATTTATTTTCGTATTTTGTTAAGGTTTACCAGTTTTACTGGTAAATCTGATGTTTTGCCGATCTAACACTATTGTAAGTATTTGTCGCCATTACCTAACTCTACGATAGCTACTAGTGCACGTAGCTCCTATTTTTAAAAAGATGCGTTTTTTTACATAGATACATGAACGGTCATACTAATATTTAACAATCCGAGCGACATATTATAGACGTTATGCTCATTGCTAGGCAATTAGAGCAGTCCTTTGGCAATACGCGATTTTCAGGACTTACACGATTCGGAAAAGATTCCCACGTCTGCGAGCAAAGACCGACTGTTCCCGGTAAAGCTTCATTCTGACAGCGTCTTGATCATAACGCATTCAGCAGCGTCAATCTAAAGCGTATTTCTATAGAAAGAAAAAGATGAAGAAGAATTAGGTGAGGTGGAGTAAGATAAGACAGGCTATAAATGATTTGGTTTTTAAACCCTAAAAATTATGTGATAATGTTATCTTTGTTTTATTACATCGAATCAAATTATATACTCATTAAATGGTTCTGCGACAAATGTCAACACACAACCGTTAATTAAAATATAATTCTAGCCGGTGCTGTTCATAGACATATGTGTGCTACACAGTAGATAAAAACATGCATGAATAGCATTCAAATCTCGCTAGTAAAGAGAGAACTTTAATGTCCGTGTCCTTCAGTTTTAAATCTTCACATCCGTTTTTGACTTCATTCTGGGACCTGTCGTCTGTTTTGCTCAGAAAAACTGCGCGCTACCATTATCGTTAGCAGTGCTTAATTACAGGCTAATGTTGACCGGATAACCATGAAAAAACTAGCTCTTTATCACATCCAAGAGTGTATCGCATAATCGTTCTGGTATTTGAGATCAAATGCAAAAAATAAGAGGTTTTTCCTTACCTTCTCCATCCGCCTCTATGTTGAACTCGGTTTTACACCCCCTTTGACACAATACTTTTGATCAAAGAGGATGTACAACTAAATATTTTATAGTGTTAGGTAATAATAATAATAATAATAATAATAATAATAATAATAATAATAATAATAATAATAACCGCGTACTCAGTTGGAAAATTAAATCAATATTGGCCAAGTGGGGTCAAGGTTAATTAATACTTCTTGTATCAGTTTAACATAGTGTTAACTTCAGTCTGCATTGTAAAGACAGACGGGGGCTGCGACGTAAATAAACAAAGATCGACCTAATGGTTTGTCGGCATTGAGTAGCGCGTCTCCCGCTGGTTATGGTTAAGAGAAGAGCACTGTAAGCTCGAGGATAAACAGACAATTAGACCAGGTGAATAAACTTGTTTAGGGGTGTTAATTACACGCTTAACGCAAACAAAAGCTATGTAAAAGAATGTCATTTACCCCCGGCTTTACGAATCAATCCAGGTTTTACATTTCGCTTCACAATCTTGATTTTAAGTGATGTCCACAGAGTTTTTTCCCCCAACATATAGCTTTAGACTTACCCACTGTAAAACATGCACCCCACATAAATCATTATGCAAACAACCACACCATATACCACACACTTTGAACAGGCCTTTTTAAAAAATATTTTCTGTTAAGCTCCCTCTCCGCCACTTGGTAAGCCGAGAAGGTTCTGAACAGAAGCATGGCCAACGTGGAAATACCGCGAGTTATTTCCAGTCCGAGAAGCTTTCCAACTGGACCGTTTCAAGTGCCACTTGGAATTACTTCACCAGAGTTTCATATGACAGCAGAGCAAACAGGTTTGATCCAAAGACATAACCTGCTCTAACGCCCCCAACAAGATCATCACCCCTACCTCCAAGAAACGCACACTACCTCCTTCGATATATGTAAACACTTCAGACAGCATCCAGGGGACGACATCAACTGATTGATACTACGTAGTGTGTTAGAATAAAAGATTCTAAAGCGCTAGTTAACCAGGGTAAGAAAATTACAGTGGAATGTAATTTTTTCCCCAAAGTTAATGTTTTAAATTCCTAGGTGGTTTTGTATAAAAGCCATTTCGGGGATTATTTCAGGTATATGAAGAGACGATATTATATAAATTGGTCATAATTCTTTTTAGTGCGTTTTTTGTTTTCACGGTCTTATTGTTCGCTGCTGTGTGCATCAACACACTATATAATATGAAGCTCTGTCCGCGTGGACACCGCTAAATAAGGACAAATATAAGATAATATATGAGATAAATATAAGATAAACCACATGGGAGCGGCTGCATAGCCTGAGCGGAATGTCAAGATAATTTAGTGCGTGTAATACGGCCTAGTATTTAGTGACCATAAATTATTGCAATTTCTTAACTATCAGCGCGCACTGGACATTATAAGTATGATATATTTTAGGCTATTTTACATGGTGAAGGTGGCAGCGATTATATCGATTGAATAATTTTAATAGAGAGAAATATTTGTTAAAATATTGATATTTTACAAGTATTGTTAAAAAGTAATTCCACTGACGGCTAAATTTTTTGCATTTTAGCAAATGCGACCTCTATACAAAAAATCTGAGAATTTATGGATAGGCGTACACTACAGCCGTTCAGAAGGGTTCGCTGCAATACAGAATGAACTACTCATTATTTTAGGAACCTAACTGTACATGCTATAACAGCCCCAAACGCCTTCGTCACACCAATAATAATGAATATTGCTAATTGGAATTAATCAGTCTGCCATTACTAAAATACGTTCTCCCGCATATAGTTGACTTGAATTCAGCGGGGGACCGCGATGACATTATCAGTACCATAACGGACCAGAATGAGCTCAACTCTCTTCTCTAGCCGAATTAAAAGTGCTCAGACACTACAAATACGATGAAACTATGCGCAAATCATGTGTGAATTGACTCGGTTAGGAGCCTTGTATTCAAATGTGTATTGCCGTGTTGCTGCTCGGCCCATTCGGCACCCCCGCAACCCCTTCCCCCTCCCTTTCCTCTTTCCTACATATCTTCTTTAGCCTTAACGAGCCTCGTTAAGATCGCAATAATATTCCACCCTCTAATTGCTCATTCCATTCAACAAATAGGCCAGCATTGGCTTTTACTCCATGCGAGCCGGTTTAGAGGGAGGGTAGTGTTGAGATTGGGGTTTCTGATAACCCCCCGTGCGTGCAGCAGAAGTGGTGAAAGCCTCTACGTACTGGCTAATGATTGGCACGCTTGACAGTGATTGGCAGGGCTGCCATGACAACCTTACAACGACACCAAGAAGACCAATAGAAAAGCGAAACAAAATGTTTCAATGCTACACTCACGGTGGATTTAGGGGAGATATTATGAGGCTGGTGTCATTAGGCGATAGCTATTGAATCATTCAATCTTTACTCGTCGTTTCTTTTCCTTGATAATTTTCTTTCTCTCTCAGGTCATTCCATGGTTTTCAGATCCCCTTTAGAGCTTTATCCCTCCCATTTCTTCCTGCCAAACTTCGCTGATCGCCCTTTGCTCTTGGCGAGCAGCGCACCCAGCACCAGGTCTCCAGAAGACTTGTCAATGTTTCAGCTACCGACCCTCAACTTCTCTCCGGAGCAAGTGGCGAGCGTCTGCGAGACGCTGGAAGAAACCGGAGATATCGAGCGCCTGGGACGCTTCCTATGGTCTCTGCCCGTCGCACCGGGGGCGTGCGAGGCGATCAACAAGCATGAGTCTATCCTCCGAGCTCGCGCAGTGGTCGCCTTCCACACAGGGAATTTCAGAGACCTTTACCATATCTTGGAAAATCATAAGTTTACCAAGGACTCCCACGGCAAGCTGCAAGCAATGTGGCTAGAAGCGCACTACCAGGAGGCCGAAAAACTGCGCGGTCGCCCGCTAGGACCAGTCGATAAGTACAGGGTACGAAAGAAGTTTCCCCTGCCCAGGACCATCTGGGACGGGGAGCAGAAGACTCACTGTTTCAAGGAGCGGACACGAAGCCTGTTAAGGGAGTGGTACCTTCAGGATCCATACCCTAACCCCAGCAAGAAAAGGGAACTTGCTCAAGCCACCGGACTCACTCCTACACAAGTCGGGAATTGGTTTAAAAATCGGAGGCAGAGAGACAGAGCCGCCGCAGCAAAAAACAGGTCAGTTCGGTTTTTTGTTCTAAAGTCTGCGGTAAAATAATCGTGCGCACGAAATAAAATGACTTTCGCATTTTTTTTTTGTTTTCGAGAGGCTAAAATATTTTCAGGTCGTAGTTTGATTAATAACTAGCAGCCCGGGATTTTAGAATGTGGAAAAGGGGACGGTGGAGGAAACACGTAAAATGTACACCGTGGGTTACATAGGAGGCGGGTAAAAGCTCGGCGACATTTTTGTCTTTATTTCAAATGTGAACACAAACTGCTGCGTGGAAATGCTATATAAACGCGGGGTTTTCTGTCCGAAACGCAAAAAGTAACACAAATAGATGCTAGGCTCGAAAAGAAACATCTCACAAATTATTAAAGAAATCCGCAGCCAAGCGATCAGTTTTAGTGTGCAGAAAACAAGCAAGTGAGGATACGATCTTATTTGAAAAGAATATTTAATCGTGGCAGAAAATGCTCCAATTTCAACTGAAAATGCATGAATCAACGTGTTGAATATTGCAATAATTGATTTTGTATAAAGGAGAACCAAAAACAAAATGTAGCTTTTTATTAAATTACCATGAATTTCAGCCCTGGCATTTTCGCTATCTGGCATTAAAAGCACATAATAAGCAATGATGTTTTATCTTATCTCAACAAGGGAAAGTTTTATGTAGACCTCTAAATTACTTACCTAAAATACTTTCACTGTAATGGCAATCAAAACAAAATGGAGTGGACTGTACAGTATATTATGATAAACGTCACTTTGAAAAAAAAACACATAGGCCTATATTTCATCGTTTAAATGCATATAAATACTTAAAATATAGCAGAATAAGGGCCTAAATCTGTGCTTTATCAAGGCGCACAATAGTACAGACAGTATTTTATTTTCTGTGTGTAAAATGGGTACACGAAACGAGACAACACTACACGCATACATTTAATCCTCAAAATAAACATTTATAGTATTTTATATTTGCATCATTATTACTATTAGCAACGATATTTGGTTTCTCACTCAAGCTAGAAAAACAGAATTAGCAAAATTTTAAATCCATTTTGTTAATCATCAAATATTTGAATCATTTAATAACAACTGTCAGAAATTGTGCAAAAATAAAAACTGTAAATTATACACAATTCCTTGGTTTATAGCGTGGCTTGTTTAATGATTGTTAATACTGAAATATTTTCCCAATAAACATAGGTGCGCATTTTGTTAATCGCGCTTTAGTACATTTAGGAAGTACACGTACGTGTAAGATCTGAGACGTTTAGCTATTTGCCGTAATCACATTGGGTCATATAACACAGCAAACAAATGCTGAAGTGACTTCACGTAAAGTTGCCATATCAAGATGAAAAATTCTAACTCGTTATACAATTCCATTATTACCAAAAAGCTTCGGATTACCTTAGTGTGGCACACCCCTGTTAAACCGTAATTACTGTAAATTAAATTATATACGATACAAAAATGTAAAAAATTCAAACATAAGTAGCTTAAAAGCTATATACATTTATGTAACATAGCACTATAGCACTGTTGTAATTACACAAAAACCGTAGGCCAATAGTTTTGCATTTGGTGTAGTGTTTGTTTTTTTCCCTAGATATTTGCTTGTTGTTTACTCTCCTTTTTACTCTCCATGGTATGATGTACACATCTTTGTACTTTCCCAGAGGGCTTAGATGACGATTCGGCATAAGAAGGGTTAAGCACGTTCATGACACGGTGCTAGCAATAGTCAGAAGAAGGGAAGAGTGACTCTTTTGCGGAGGGATACATCGAGATGTGTTTTAATTGCGATGTTATTTTCTTGTTTTAACCAGGCTCCAGCATCAAGCAATAGGGCAGAACGGCATGCGCTCTCTGTCAGAGTCCGGGTGCACTCCGCACAGCTCGGCCGAATCGCCATCAACTGCGGCCAGTCCGACGACCAGCGTATCAAGTATGACAGAACGAGTTGAAACCGGCACCTCCGTGCTTTCAGTAACATCAAGTGACTCAGAATGCGATGTATGATACAGAAGACCAATATTAACAGGGAATACGGACCTGAAAAGACTATTAAATATCGGGGAAGAAAAGAGGACCAATTGGTTTAACTATTAAAAGAGATAGAAGTACGTCTTTTTCAAGCGCTTTCAAAAGGACCCACGACTTCCCCTTACCCCCACACTACTTGCATGATAATTTTTTTTTGTATCTGGGAAAAATACTCTTTAAGTTCAATATTTTTTACAAGGATGGCCGAGAAGAGGGAATTACCAGAACCCGGTGTTTATCACATTTTTGGTCTATATCTGTTTTAGCCCAAGTGATGACGCTCAGCCAAGACGCGATCCTGTTTTATTTTATGTTCATCAGACAATCATTTGAGTCGTAAGCACCTTTTTACAAACACTCCTGTCACTGCCTGTGGGGTACTGGTCAAATGTGGAATCGAATAGTTATGACTGTAACAGATTTTTATTTTTATTTCAAGATTTTATATTGAATTATGTATATCTTAAATAATGCGATCATTCTCCCAGTCTGTAATATATGTGTAGAGATATGCTTGTAAATAATATTCGCTCTCCTTATTCGTTTGCTTTTCTATCCTTCTTCACTTTTGACTTGGTGTTCCTTCATAAAAAAATATTTGTCAAATTGTAAGACGAAGTGCTCTAGGTTTTCGTTCGTTTGTTGGTTTGTTTCATATTTTAATTGGGATAATGACGCTAGGCAACCATCGAGTGTTATCGGTCACCTTTTATGCAAAATCAGTTAATTACGAATTTGGAGTATTTTCTCATCGACGTGTTCAGTCACTTCCGTGCTCGCTTAAGGCGCTTATTAATCAATGTTTCTTTATCTGCGTGTTTATGTTTATGTACAAATTTCTAAATCAAATACAGTATTCCATTTTCTTATATATTTTGTAGTATGTCTTTTTGTTCTTTACAAAAAAAATTGACTATGTAGCCTAGTTATAGCAGATCCACCGATTGTTTACATATCTTACATTACATATAGGGCAATATCCCTGTAACGCTCCCATCGAATGCAACGAACACCAAAACGTCATTGTTAGTAAAATGGATGGATGGATATGTATACATTATATATAATATACATATCTGCTGATGTGACCGTGTAACAAACCCAGCCTTACGGTACTGCTTAGATGAAGCTCTTTTTTGTTTATGGTTGCCAATGAATACAGAAATTAAGTAAACGCGCCATTAAATAGACTAATCATCGCGGACTCCTCCCCTCCCTCAGTCTCCCATTGTGGAAAACAGAAAGAGTCTTTCTTCTTCGCAAGGCCAGTAGTGTTATAAACTCCTCGTGACTAAAAAAAATCTATTTCCGTTTTAGCTACTCCGGCCTTATAATGAGACAAACACACACACGTATCTAACATATATACACACACAGACTTTTTAAGGTAAATCCAAACACAAGGCAAGCAGGCCTACTGTATATGAAGAAGAAAATTCTTTGGCCTAATATAAAATGGGTGGCCCTAATTGCCCAAAGTATCTTTTAATAATGTCTAGGAAAGAAAATGTATAGGCCTTCAACGCTACTCGCTTTTTGAGAATCACAATGTACTATAAGAAAAATATGTACATTTAAAAAAATCATGTAATTACATAGGATTAAAAATCTAATAACAGATATAATCTAACATGATAAATTATCTGAACCTAGCAATCTCGTGCGAAGGCTGCAAAAGCTCGATGAAAAAAGCTTATGCACTCCGTTGTCATTCCGACACCGGCATGCAGTTACATTGTACAACGAATTCTATTTTCACCTCTGATCTGGAATTCAGAAAGTTTCAATTGTCATCATGGCCGCTTGAGCTTGTCGTTACCAACTTTATTAACTGCTTATAGGCAACTTTCCTCGGGTACAGCAATAACGTTGCAGAAGTAGAACTTAACGTGAAATAATCCATAAATGTAGAAACCAAAGCAAGTATCAATATTTTGTCATTTTATTCTTATTCGGCTTTAATTTACAAATCACGTGTAAGTTCAATTACAAATTCTGTAGTTTGATAGGCCTAATTATTCTAGTTTGTTGCACCCGAATCAATCCAGAAAATAATCTAGGGTAGGCCTACTTGGTTTACTAGTGATGCTACGCCGATTGCCATAATTATGCATACTGTGCTCTCCTACAAACTGTTTACGTAGACGTGAAGACGGAGATTTAAGATTATGCCAAACTACTTTTTCCAACTTTGAAAGATCACCGGGTTCCTTGCCCCAGGCGCATGCGCATGACAAGTGCGTACTGTTTCGTATTTATTACTTGGACGCGAAACATTTCTTAAGCTGCCCAGAGTCTCGGTGTTGCCCCAATTAAAATTACTCACATTCGGTGTACCATAAAACTATGACAAGCCCGAGATGATCACATTACCAATAGCGCAAACAACAATGGCAGATGATAACAACGTGGCATGCGGAAATCACAGAGGTTAATTGTGGCTGAAATAAATCTGTATTTAAGCCCTTTTGCTTCCAACTCCATCTGTATGGGAAAGATAGGCCCTATCACGAGGACGGAGCCAGTGGATCCCGCTGACCCCCCATGACTGATTCTTATCGCCACCTCCGAGAGGTTCCTAGTTAACAGTCCGGACCTTGATTAAGATTAAATTAATCGGAAATCCAAGCGCATTTGTTTTTATCAATAAAGGGGACACTGCCACGTGATTAAACAGATGGCTGCAAACTAATGTTACATTTTTTCCAGCATAATTAATGTTGTTAATCCTTTAATCTAATGTGTCGGTCACTTAAGAGTGCTACTTTTAAAGCTACTACATAAAGAAATACAGGAATTATTACTACACTAATGTCACAGCCACGAGCATTAAATGCATATACGCAGCTGGGTCATCCTATAAAGTTAATGAACTCATTTAAGTGTATTTTTGTAACTGCTCTAAATATTTGATTTACAGCAGTTGCCGATTGTTAAGTACATCTGAACATTTTGCTGAAGGTACGTCTTCATGAGCTGTCTGGTCAAATATATCATAAACAAAGAAAGTTTCTGAACGCTACTCCCTGTGTGTGATACTCACATATGAATAGGGACAGAAAGTAAACGAGAATGTGAGACAAGTACAATGACAATGGACAGACTTGTTTTTTCCCTTAATATCTGTATGTGTGTCGCCTATAGTGCGTGTGTCACAAAAACGGCAGAATGGATTATTTGTCCTATTCCCATAACCTTACGCTAGGCAGACGAGAGCTATGTGGCCGCTGCCTGCAGTGAGGGAGTCGAGCGTTGCCCTGTTTTTTCTCTGATTTCATCGGTTAACTGAACACAACTTTTCTATTCGTGTGTATTCATGCAGCTCTCAAAGAGCGCCAGTTCCCTCTGACCTGGATTCAGCGCGGTGTTCAGCCTCATACTGCAGTAGCTCTCTGCAAGACCCGGGCCTGTACGCTTAACGCTAGTTATTTAACATGCAGCTGCCAAAAAAGGTAGGATGTCGCACTTAAAACATAACAGACCGGCGACGCACGTTACATTTTAGGCACTCGAACAATAAGAAATTGCTCATTTTTTGCTCCGATACTATTCTATGTACCAGTTGTGGTGTTTTCAAACATTTTTTTAATGTAATTAAAAAGTATATATGACCGGTTTGTCAGTAATTTCACAGTAGAATAATGTACTTGCATTCCTTCTTGACAGGTGCAGCATAGCTTAAACACTGCCAGTCTTAATTTTACGCAATGATTAACTGCAGTAGGTATTTATATTGCATGTCATAGATGACGTTGTGATGGCTGCTTAGAAAAACAATGGCGAGGAACCTGACTCAGTTATTAAAATAATAATTTTATTCTGCTCATGTCCTTCAATAAAAAGTCATTGAATACTACGAACTATACATTAGATTTTTTTCTTTTTGAATTTTGCTACACCATTATGTTATATTTACATGATTTCCTAGCCTTGCATGTGCGTGAACGTGCGTGCAAACGTATTTCCCCAACCAACAAAAAATAAAATATGTAAACGTGGAACAGTAGAATATTGAACAACTAACTTGAAGAAACACCCTCAACTTTAAATTTAATGCCACATTAGTTGGATGAATTGCTGTATCGGAGAACTGTATGGAAGACAACCTTTAAGACCAGTGGGATTTAAAATCGTAATTCTATTTAATAGCAATTGAAGGGTCACGAGCCCCAATGATACAGGATCAGAACAAAGTAAGCCGGCCGTTTGAACGTTAATTTGGGACCAAGCAGATGGCATGATAGAGCGTCTCGGCCGCCTACCGATTTTAGACCGGTCAGCACACGGGAAAACCGTCTAATGCATATTAATAACATTATACAACTGTCTGTATACACTGAGTATATAGGCACAAAACGAAGGCGTCCAGTACTTAGCTTGCTCATCTGGCAAGTAAGGCAATATATATTCTTATAGTATGGCATCAAAGACTTGAGGCTCACCTGGTAATTTATTCGCATAAGTCACGCGCATCTGGCCCACACAAAATTCTTAGCAGATATTGAACACGGACGATTTATTTCCAACGGTTAACGTTTAACGTAAAAATATTAAATCCAAATGAAGTAACAATAAACATAAGCTGTATGATATTTCTTATGTTAATTTTAGATACCTATTCAGTAAGGAAATAACCTTGAATTAATTACGCAATACAGGTATTGCCATTTTGGGGTCAGGTTAATGGTTGTTCAATGGCTGTACGTCTTGAAATGACATATATCATTTGTGGCAGGTTGTAAATGTTTTATGTGAATAATGAATCTAAGAAATGCTTAAGTTATCGCTTTTGTACAAGACATTTTTTGGACAGATTACAGGATGTCTCACTGACAAGTACTCACAAATTTAAGAAACTTGTTGTACGGGCATAATAAAGGTGTATACCACAGTCTATTCTAAAATCGACCGAGTTTCAATTCCTTTCAGAAAGATCCGTATTCAGAGCTCGTCGCTCCGATTTACACGTTGCTTCTATTTTTAGCAACCAAACACCATGTTCGGTACTAGACTCACAAATATTGGCTCAATTAATTAGATGTCATGAAGAATGTATTAAAACAGAACATCAGGGAAAAAAACACCAAATTGCGCTACATAGCTACACATTCACGTTGCAAAATAACATAAACAAACCATTTAACATCAGACACTTAATGTCCGGTTATACAACTACAGGCTAAAAATTAATATAGGCTACTTTTTCTTGCAAGTAAGTCAGAAAATAAAATAAGCCGTCAGTGCCCGTAAGTATTGGGGGTGTCTGTGCCCTTGCTATTTATAAACTATGATTACACACACGATCTTCAGTACGAATCATCTTATTAGCGAAATGTTATGTCTGCAAAACCCGAAGACGAAGAGACATCTTATGGAAACAAAACAATGGAAACAAAACAATGGAAACAATCACATACGCCTTTGAAAAACACTGTTATAAAGGCAAATTTGTCATGTTAGGATACACATATTTATGTTTTGTTAGTTTTAAGCTTACATACACAATCATATATATAAATCCATGTGTGTTAAATATAATGTTTATATGTTACGTTTAGATAATGTTTACATAGAGCAAGCAGTCTTAAGTAGTGTCATAAATCTGTCATGTCTAGAACAAATATATATGAATTCAAATTCCACCTACAGTTTTATTCGAACTTATCGATTATTTTACACAACAGTGAAATCAGCAATAGGCTATAGGAATTGTTCATAATCGTTTCGGGTTGTGACAACAGCCCTGACGTGTTTCCGTAAATAACAATCGCAGGTGCCTGTCACACATAAAGTGTTCATGTACACTCTGAGAATAAATTATATTTACGAAAAAAACTTTAAAATTAAGCAAGACATTATTTTCTGCGAGTCTTGAAAACAGATTAAGTTGATACCGTGAAGTAAAGCGTACACTATAAAAACCGTACGCCCAGAACGCGGTTCGTTCCGTTATTGTGGGTATTTGTACAGCCCGGCAAACACAGCAGCTAACCCCCTTCACCTACAGCCCAGAGTGTCAATGCCACACAGAAGAGAGAGACGGAGAAAGGCGGAGAATGCGCGCCTCAAAGGAGAGGGAGGGGGTTCGGGTGGACATAGAGAGCGAGAGAAGAGGACCGAGTTCCATCTCGTCTCATATACCTAAACAAAATGTGGAACTTGTCTGTTTGAAATCTGTCTTGCCCCTGGTTTCCCTGCGCTCCCGACTGCCGCCCGCTTCGGCTCGGCCTCCTCAATTAGCGCCGCTCCCGCTGGAGCCCCGCTGCGCGAGAGAGGTCGCCCCCCGAGCCGCCAATAGTCCTCACCACCACCTACAGCGACTCTGCCCAACAATCAGGAAACCATTTAGAAATTGACTCATTCTGTAAATAATCTTTGACGTCCTAACAAAGACGCCATTCGAGAAGAGTTTATTGGCAAGAAACCATTTAAACAGATGTCATGTTAGCTTTTCTTCGGCGTTTTGGTGACACATCTCCCATATGAATTGGCGATTGTTTTGCGCTCAGTCAGTGAACGCTCTGCGCCATTGTCTGACTGGAGGAGAGTTCCAGCCGAAATGAGTCCCTTTGCAAGCATTCAGAGCGCCGAGGTGGACCCAGCCACACACCCCAAACCCACTCACCCGAGGCCGAATTTCCAGCGACAGATTGCCAGCCAATTGAAGGCAATGATTATTCTTCGAATGCAGAGAAGTTAAGACATGTAGTTTACAAGACGCTCAGATAAGCATCTTTCTTACAGAGAGGCAATGCGGTTTATTCTCCAGCAACAGTATTTTCCTCTTTTTTACATCTTTGTTTTTTGAAACATTGTAGGAGTGGATTTGTGAGTGTATGTTACTTATGACAGGTAGGACTGGACTTGCACATTTTTTTCTCGCGCTGAGCCCCCTCTTAGCATCGTGTTTGCGGCTTTATAACATAAATCGAAGGAAACAAGGTAAATAAAAAAATGCGGCTGGTTTGCACTTGTGAGAACGAGATGGTGTATTTAATTGTGGTCTTAGAATTGCAAAAATAATGATATACATACACCATTTGTTGTTTACATATATATATATATATATATAAACAACAAAGGCGCGCATCATGCAAAATAACTGATTTATGACGGTTAGGGTCACGTGTATTTATATTTCCGTCACCCGCACTTATAAAAAGTAAAAAAAAGTAGCACCAAAAATCGTGAGATACTGGGATAACTGATAATAACAGCAAAACTGTGGTGTCAATAAATTACATTTTAAAGCTCAGAAACAGGAACAAAGTAAGATTATGCTGCTGTAATATAAGGTAAACGTGATATACCGGTCTGACAAAATTAACCATTAAAACAAAATGTTTTGTATAGACCGCTTTAAGTAAACTGTAACTCTTTTTTTCTTCCGACAAGTGTATAGTAACATGTCTGAAATCAGTAGTGATGAAAACATGTTATCGATTATGTAATTTCTTTCCAATGTCTAAATTAATTTTTAAGACAACAATACTGGCTTTCATGTGAGGAACGAGCTACTCAAAAAGTAAAATAAATGGTTGACGGTTAAGGCTGGAAAACATTTGATTTTCCATTGAATTTAATAAACACTTTGACAGGAACAGTCTATAATAAGTTGTAATGGTTATTTTCCGTAGATATACCCATTACGTGTCTTGTAACTTGAAATGTTATTAAAGAGTTTGACATTAATCTGAGTTTTTAAAAATTAATATAACTTCCGTATAGTCCGCATAAACTCTCACTGCGTCGACGCAGAATACGCTAGGTCGGAGCAGCGTTTAGGGGCTTAAGTGAGACTGAAAATATAGTTCAATACGGTTTCGCGTAATTCTACTGCCATCTAGTGGTCAGTTTCTTGAAAAAAAATCTGACAATAAAAAGTTGACGAAACTAGTAACCAAGGCTGCAGTTACGATTACGAAGGTGTTCGAGTTCATCTTTAAAACTTACTGTCATAACTTTGGGAATATGTTACGATTCTCTAGCGTACTCACTCTCAATTACAGACTTATACTGTTTGTTTCATAAGGAATAAAGGGAAAACATAGCCGCATATTGAAAAGTCGTTATCTCCCGAAACTGAAGGGCGGAGCGGCGATAGTACATTACAGCAAAACCATGCAAACGGCACGCATACCACTTTGCGTTTTAATACAAATCAAGTGGCAAAAGTG
>JAABNY020000116.1:69100-94037 GCA_015164015.2 Brevimyrus niger | reverse complement strand
TGTGTGTGTGTACTTGGATGAGCTTCACCACAGTGTAGCGACATTGGATATACAGTGGTACCTCGGTTCTCGAACTTAATCCATTCCGGACTCAGGATCGAATCCTAAAAAGTTTGCTCCTAATCTTATCCCAACATTATATATATTATATAGTACGGTTCGATTTCTGATATTCAGATCGAGTCCTAGGTCAAACTGGTTTGTTTGACTTTCAAGAAATTTAATGTCTAGTGAGTTCGAGAACCGAGGTACCACTGTATTAAGTTTTTTTCAGCACAACCCTGTTAATTATAACTCCAACTAAAAATAATAATTTTCAGTTATAAAATATTTGGTCTGCAGTGGTTGCTTGTATAGCAGCTCAGTGCGAAACGTTTAAAATATGTTGATCGCCTATAAACAAACTACTGATCTCGGTAATGAGCGATTGCATTTACGTCATATGCACCTCACACATATGTTCCTAATGCATCTGAAAGAATATTCCCATGATGCATTCCTATAAAATCTTCATGCCACCCTCTTGCCACCCCATATGATTTTTTTTGTATCTGCCCCTGGTTATCATTAACAAATGAACATAGAGATACATTCAAACGTGATGCCCTGCTGACCAATCCAATTTAGATATGTCTAAAAAAAATATTTCCTCGGATGCAATCAAGTAACACGGCAAGACATTGTTTATTAAAATTATTTATCTTTCTGAATAATAAATCCTATTAAGGGAAATGACAAAATATGGTAATAAATCCCAATTCCAATTAACAGACATAGATACGCTGTAAAATTGGAAGGACAGGATCGTTTCAGTAAACCCTTCACATCTGAATATTACAACAGCTGTCTGAACATTTTCCAGACCATGGTATTTTAATACAGCCATCTAGCCTCTCCTATATGCTTATCTTGGTTAAGGTCACTGTAACAAGGGCCTGGAGCCTTTCTCGGGCAGTACAGAACACGAGGCTGGGATACACCCTGGACAGGATGGCAGGGTGCATACACAGGCACACTCATGCACAGTCATACAGGGCTAGGAACAGTATAGAGACAGCAATCAGCCTAACTGCATGGCCTTAACGTGCAGGAAACTGGAATTCCCAGGGAAAATCTGCGTAGCATAAGGAAAACATGCAAACTCTACACACACACACACACACACAGGCAAGATTTAAGCCAGCAGGACTGTGAGAAAACAATGCTACAAACCGAGCCCCTCTGTGTTTTAAGATAAATAAATAAAAATATGCTTTTATAAATAAAAAAGTAGTTCAAATTAAATATTGTTAAATATCGTTGTCGTGGACCCTCGCGACCCTGAATTGGACAATTGGATATACTAAATGGATGGACGGTTGGATAAGACGGAATACGTAAAAAACGTATACTGTGATTCCAAAGTGAAACCACGAGATGGCGACACAGTACTAATGATAAACCGTTGCGGTTATTTTAATTATTCAGCGTGAAATTGTAGGGTATTTTGTGACGTTTAATACCACCAGGTGGCGTAGCAAAGACTTGATCGATTCTTTGGCTCCCATTAAATTTAGTATCACATTTCCAGGAGTATTTTTTAACCTAATTTGTGTGATTTTCCACAAATGGTTGCAGTCTGAAAATAAAAAGCAACAAAGTGAACGGATGTCTCAAAATCTGTGTGAAATGTGAAAGTGTGACCTTCCGACTGAGATTTCATTCATGGTGTCTCATGCCTTATGGTTCCTGGGTCAGGCTCTCAGCTCACCAAGATCTGACTGCATAAGCGTTTAAAAGATGAAGAGACACATTACTAATTAAGTGATGGATATGACTTAATATTAATATGACATCTGATATGTGGTAGCAGGAATGCGATTCTCCTTATTGCAGGCTGGGATGAGGTTTCCCTCCGACACTTTCTAGGCCTGTCAAGTGAAACTGTCCACGCCTCATCGACGATGTAGCGATGGCTCATGACCAGTCACGCATGTAATGACAAAGAGGCAACCAAAGCGAGCTCCCTCAGCTATCCCATCTGCCGTCTCCTTCTTCTACGGCCCCCAGGGAGTGCTGAACCTGCGGCGCATCTGCTGCGCCACTCACGGCGCAATTTCCGCCGTCTCTGCCGGTGGCGGGATGCAATGGGCGTTCAGGAAGGAGGCCAGTCAAGCGGGATCGTGAAAGGTAACGAGGCAGAGAACGGTGCGGCGGCGAAGCGGGAGAGACCGCGGGGTGGGAGGACGGCTGATATTCGGCATGTAAGGGATCCGGTGGGAGAGAGGAAGTACAGTTGGGGGTCGAGCTAAGAGTCACGGCATGAACCAGCTGAGCCGGGAAAAGTCAAGCATGGGTGAACCTATCAGATATTTATGTAGGACCAAGGAGGGAGTGTGTGTGCTTGTGTGGGTCAGAGAGAGAGACGGAATGGGGGTGTGGGGCAGGACTCTCCCCCACCGCACACCTGTTTCTTAGACTTCCTGCAAGAAAGCTGGCTCTTCTGCTGAAACCCAATCGCATCTCCCGCCCTCTGTCTCTCTCTCTCTCTCTCTCTCTCTCTCTCGCCCCCCCCCCCTCATGCCAGCACACGCGCGCGTGCACACACAAACACTTCCCGGACTGAGCCAAACAAACGAAATAGGGCAGGGGATCTGGCCAGGGGCCACGAGTCTTGGCTCTTGCCCCTTCAGTCGATGAGCTGGATGATGAGACTCGGTAGTCAGGGGCTTCTTTTTCATATGAGGTCTTCTGGAAATTTTAGCAGCGACCAGCTTACTGTGTAAGTAACTGAACCTGAGAGCAAACGGCTCCCATTTCAATCCCCTTGGGAGGACACTGTTCTAGTAGCTATTCAACAGGGTACAAAAGCCAAAATGCAATCGTATAAAAGAAAAACACATCTCCATAATTCCTGACAAAGCTGTCAAAGCATGACCAGCACTAAGAAAATAAGAAGGAACATACCAGGGCCCAAAAACTAAATCGACACATTAAAACCACACTCAAAGTTTGCACCATCATTCCATAGATTTAGGCTCATAATTTTTTATTAGGTTGGTGCTGCTTGCTTGCTGCGATTATAGGGGTTGCTGGATTTAGTATAAACCACCACTCCATGCGGGCACTAGAGGGCGATGTTGTTCAAATTTTCAGATAGAACAGCGGGTCAGCTGAACTGAAGAGCATCAGCTCGATCTTTATTTTAACAGGAAACAAACTGATTTCGTCAAAGAAGAATTATTTTAATATTTTAATATTTAGCTGAAGCGTAACATCTTAGTCATTGCTTATAGGTCGTTTAAAACAAATAGTTCCACAATGTTGTGACATCACTGTAATACAGATAAATATTGGTAATTTTACTTTCTGATGCACTGCAAATTGTACAGCTCTTGGATGTACGCAGCGATAAAACGAGGCTTTGTGCAACGTAACCTTCGGACATCCCTTGCGCAGCGAGGAATCAAGGAATCTGTAATCCCAGGTATCTTGCTGGTTTAATTGCAAAGCTAAGGCGGACAGTCGGTGAAGTACTCAAAAGAGGACTGACTCACCGTGACATCGAGGCTCCAAGCGGTGGGTGGATGGGGTGGAAAGCGAAGGCACACAATGACACCAAAACTTGCGGTGCGGTAGAACGAGGATTGGTTGACCTGGATAAGGGTGATTACGAAGAGATGCAGCAATAGCACTAGAGGAAAAACACTATAGACAAATTTTGTTTACCGCGCTCTTACAAAAGCTTACCATTTCAAATATTTCTAATTCTGAGCTAATTTTATGTGAAAATATTTACACGATTGAGAACAAATCATTTCTGAAAAGCACTATTAATCATGATTTGGATTACATACTAACTGAACTAAGGAAACGCTTAATGAACAATCGCATTTCAGTGGCTCGGGACACATTTTAAAAGACCAAGAACAGTTCTTAATGAAGAAGAGTCGTTACACCATCAGTTGGGGACATTTTCACTCCCTGCTGTCAATCAGGGTGCTGGGAGATTCCCGTCCCGGGGGCTGAGGGCAGGTATATCACCCTTTTTTTGATGAGACAGATTTGGCGGTAACGCACGAACAGCAGCTGCAGGTGCTGCAATGATTTCGAAAAATGAACCAACAGGTTGAGGACAAAATGCAACGACAACACCGCCGCTAAACCCATCACGCTAGTTATGGGAACAGCTGCACACCCCGGATGAACACAGTGGATTAAAGAAACAGGACATTAGCCTATTAGCCTAGTAGGTTATGAATTTATTTTGGAATGACCCAATTTGAAGAATATCTATAAACGACTGGTTGTTCAATTTCATTTACATAAATGCAGGCTTGCCAAGTTTGGTCAGCTGGCTGAAGTGAGATTTTCAATTCTAAACTATAGTCTGCACACACATTTACATGCATGTAAGAGTTTTATTATCTTGTAAATAGTCTGTAGGGTTTGCATACTGCCCCAACGCTTTTGATGTAGCTAATTTTAGGTTCATAATGGAATAATATACATTTGCAGTAAGATTTCTTGCGTGAGCGTGAGAGTCTGAAAGCGTGTGTCACGCCAGATGCGTGAGAGCTGGCAACCCTGCAAATTCATGCGCCAGATGACAAATGTTTACAGTCGGAATATTATTTAAAAATTCTAATTATGGTCTCTGGCGTAAAGCGTCAAGAATCACCTCTAATTAGTAATGAGGTTCTCCGACAGGTGCTCAGTTAGTCTAGCACAAACTGGACTCGGTTTTGGTCAATTAGGGTCAAAAGATACGGAGTCAGAGGGCGTAGAGCGGTTCTTTAGTGCGAAACACCCCACGTGCGGCTGCGCAAAGGGCGTGAGACGGGGAGGTCGCCTGGCCGTAGAAGCTAAGGGCTGCTTACATGCTGCCGACTATTTATACACCCAGTCCTTTTGGAACATTGCCGGGCGGTCGTCCGGAAGGTTACAAAAAGTTCACTACAGCATCATCTTCTCCATCAACTCTGCCAGCTTGTGACAGATTCATAAACTTCTTTGTTTCCCGATATCTCGGCAGACTAAATGGGCTCATTTTCTGATAGCCCATCGGTCGAAGATCACAAATTAATAAAAAAAATCTATAATAGCTTTTAAAATTGATTTTTAAACACTGAATGAATTATACATTTTACAGAATATGGTGTATTTTTTAATCTGAAATGTGCAAGTCCTTCAAAATGACAATTGACTAATACATTCCCTTCGTCTTTATGCGACAAGAAGACCAGATGCCTTGTAAATGCATAGTTTTAGTCAAAATTAACTGTGTGTGTAAACACTTTCATATGTTTATTAAATATTGTGTAAAATTATTTTGTTAAATATTCAAGCTAAAGAGAGGGAAAACTGACCAAACGTGGCGTTCGGAAAAGCGCCAAGGTACGAGTACAGGAAAACCCGTGTTCAACTATAAAATCTGACAAGCGGCTTATATGTGGCTCTTAACAAGACAAGAGGAAAAAAAAGTTTGAAAAAGAAATAGTTTTAATGCGACCAGAGCACCTGGACACGCCCACACGCACGGTCATCTAACGACGTCTGCGGGTCAGTGTCGCCTTTTACCTGAACGAGCGATCGAGGGTCTGATATTATGATTTCTGTTGATTTCATAAATTGACAAAATATGTATAGTTATTAGAAAGATTTCTTAAGTATAACTACACTTTAGCGCCCTAAGACACCTGAGAGGGAAACAACCTGTGAGACCTGTCCTGTACTCCCGGTGCCTTGCGACACCCCTTGGCTTTCATATTGTGCCCGTTTGTGTGTGTATCTTCTTTTATAAGCCATAAACTCCTAAACGATATACCAGACAAGGCCTTTTCAGACACCGTCTAATTTAATAAATGTACGCGTAGAGCCAAATTAGTTTCTGGTCGTGCCGTAACTCTGCGATGATAGGTCCATAACAAATCACGGTCTATTTACGGGACAGTGACGTGTAACTGTCCATCTACACAAACAGGCCTGTCCCACTGGCAAACTAGGAGTATTTTAAAGTATTTACAGCACGGTTTAGGAGCGCTTGCTTGTTAAAATGTACAGCTGCCCCTTTAGAAAAGAAAAGGTTCTGTTAACGTGAAGTCTTGTACAAGGGAAAACTGACAGTGGGATAATTGTTGGAGATTAAGAAAATCTCTTATAATTATTTTAAAGTTACGGGGGAAAATGTAACAATTGCTTTAGGCCATTACTACCAAAAGCAAGGGCAATTTTCAAAGACACATGTTTACCTGACAGACCAAATAAGACCGACTAAACACGGACTGCGACATAAATACGGAAACGTGAACATTATTTATCCCAGAGTGCTAGAGGCGACGGCCTTGGGCTTTTAGTAATGTCGCATACAGCAGTTACCGCCTGACCCAAAATTTACCCCTGAAACACGGTCCAGTTTTGGCGTCGTGAGAAGAGGCAATTAATAGTTGTTAGGGAGACTGTAATTTATTCCCCGTAGAATGAAAAACGCAGTTAATGTTTTTTTATTGTGGAAATAAGCATATATTGCGGGAATCCGTGAAGCCCCAAAGGTGTGTAGAATTGGTATAGGCTATGCAAACTAGAAATAGCTATTAAATGACAAGCAAGACAAATTAAGAGCAAACATGACCTGAACGGCACGCTAGGATTCCCCTCGTACAGTTAAGTCAACCATCAGCTTTAAATTAGAAAATATCATTAAACTCGAAACCACATAAATCAGTTGCATAACCAGTTTACCAAAACTACGGCGCATCACATCCATTACTTAGTTTGGATTTATTGAAATTGAAGGTTATTTTCTTGAGCTATTTCACAAAAATTGGGACACACACAAGTTTACACGAGTACGGCCAGATGTATAACTGAAGATGAGACATTGCTGCTTCAGCAAAGGCGTGTTTTCCTTTTTTTCCTACCACGGGTCACTTGGATCCCAAAAGAAACCAACATCACGAAGTTTTGTTTATTTTGAGGCATTTTTATATTAAAGACACGGTTCAGTTCATCTTAAACACTTCATGGTTTTAATACAACCTGAAATTACAAAAAATAAACATATTCAGGGACCAGCCAGAAGAACAAAACGATTAAATGACTCGGGCTGGGTAATCAATAGGCCTTAGATGTTTATAAACATTAAAACATTAAAACATATTATGCCGTGGAGAGACGTGTTTATTTCACTTGATAGACAGCCTATGTATCTCGAGTTATGCATCCTGATGGATAAATTTCAATTAGATGCATTTCAAATTTCCATCAGACATCTACTTTATAGAAAAACATTTGAATTATTGCTATAACAAATCGCAGGCAGATTTCATTATACATATAATTCCACGTAATTTATTGTTTTGTTCTGTAAGCGAAAACTAATGGAAATTTTTTCTTGAACTTGTGCAGTTTAGATTTAAACATTTAAACAAAAGTTAAGCAGTACAATAACAGAGATCGCTCATTATTTTTTAAATAGCACGTATTCTAAGCGTTGGAAATACAGAATTAAAGTGACACTTTAACAGCCACTTTTCATGTCGCAGCTTCAAGTGGCCCTATGCAGATCCGTCGGCTGTGGTTTTACTGTTGAATACCGTAATTTTATTCACCAAATTTAACATTCGTTGGATGATCATTACTTAATTTAACTGTATTCCGAAAACTCAATAAAGATACGCAACCATGTTAATCAACAAGGGACGTATTAGGCGTGATGCAAAAGGTGGAATATGACAAAAAGCACGAATGACACAAAGGAGAAGAGCGAAAAAGCATATACGTGTACTTAACATAAATGCATGATTAAAAAAAATTCTCACGATTATTTTTCTTTCAATCGTTCTGTCAAATCATGGGATTTTACTGATTTTTGTATTTTATCTTACTGTCTAGCTAAAATTACCTGGGGGCATCTTTAAACACATCTGATTGCCTTGACTTCATTGAAACTTCAAAATATCAATGGCATTTTCAGTTGATTATCACTCAGCCTCATCGCCATGCTCACATTTTCGGCCATATCCACTTTAATCTCTGCGCGCTGTTAATACTTTTATAAGACGCCTCCTGTTTCCACATGATTTTTATATGCAGACATGTGGCACGTACACGTACTATTCCTAAGTGGACAGACCGTGTCCATTGAATGCGACGTAACGAATAAAAATGAGTGCACTGTGTACAGACACGAGAAGTTGGATGAATTTGAGTCCGGTGTTAAAAATGCAGTATTGCTTGCTCAGTCCACATTTTGTTTTTTATTTTATTTTTGCTTCTTTTTACGCAAGTTTCCACAAGGCACATCGGCGTACCTGCTGCAACAGCAAAGAACAGAAAAATACAGGCAGCTTTTTTTGTGTTGAGTTACAGGTCCAGAGTGCTATGAAGCATCCTATAATCAGAAATATAATGACTCCCCGCCCCCTCAAAACTTAGGGCACGGCCGCCTGAACAAAGTTTCACCTTGTCTAGAGGAAACTGTCACGCGTATTTCAATTAAGCCTGCAAGTTTGTCACAGCTTTCGTATGTTTCCAGGGTACGCTTCCCTATTGTTTTTCCCCTCTGACCAAAGGCTGTAATTAATGCCCGGTTTGCTTTAAAGCGATGCAAAAATGTTTGACATCTTAGAGGCCAATGAGAACACAAACTTCATAAAGCAAAAGGGAATAAAACCGTATTAACCACTGTAAAATTGGAAATTAATGCAAAAGCTGAAAATTTTAATACTGGTATCCGATGGGACTCTAACATTCCTGTGGGGGGCGTGAAATTAAATTATAAAGCAATCTATTGTAATATATTTAGACGTTTAAATATATCGTTTTTCGATAAAATAAAAAATAGCTTCATTTAGTCTTAAAAGGCTTTGCTTCCCCACCGTCCTAAATTGTTTGCGTTACTACACTGTAACAAGCCCCTATAAAACCCAAACATCCTTAGCAGAAAACTCCATCTCAATTCATCTGCGTAAAAATGATATTTTTCCAAGAAATCAAACCAGTACGTCTGCAGCATTAACACATATAACAATTTAAGTTGACCTAACAATATTTTACATGCCACCGGATTAGTAAAACAAAGCAGTGGATGTGGATGGTAACCTCATTTTCAAGTACAGCAGATGATCCGAAGTGACTGTTGCAGCAGCCTTGGCGTGGAGCAGATAAGTCGTTTAAGCAGAGCGCTTTCATCACGACGGCTGGAGTCTGTAGGGCACCGCGCTTACACTCCATCTGACACCTCTGAGACAGATCCAGTAGGCCTATTAAATTTATCGGTGGCTTATTTTCTCCTGTTCATAATTTTTTTCAGGAATGGCACCGATTCTCGAAAAATATCTCTATCATATTTGCGGCCATTTTTTACCTTTGCGGGGAAATATTTAACGCCCAGCTGCGGAGACAATCAGTATTTTTAGACTGCCAGGTACATTTATGCTAACGCGATTCGTGCAGAGTGTAGCTTATAGGTTATTGTAGAAAATAACCTATAAAACTTTCAGTTAATAATGGTAAAGATTTCAGTTAATAGTGAATGTAATTAAAAACACAACACTCTGCATTTCACTGCTATGTAGGCTGCCCGTCTTTAAAAAAATGTACTTAAAAAAATCAATTTAAACAATAGTCAGCATACTAAATAACCTGCATTAACGGCCGAACAAATAATTTTATGCGTCTGATTTACATATCTTGAAACATACGGAAGGCTAATCAGAAGACGCATTAATAAAACTTATTACCGGCCCGCATTGGAAGTGCGTTAAATCAGGACACAAGATATGCTCGTGTCTACAGCAGCAAAGCTGTACGTCTTTAATGGCCTCCGACCCGAGCATATGCAATTTAACTTAGGTTATCTACACTCGAGTGGCGACCTACTGAAAAAGTCTATTCAATCCCTAACTGCCAGTACTTGTATACTAGACAATGTCCCCCGTTCTTTATGGTCAGTTGGGAAAACTACATGTATTAGGTTTCCGAATATTAACAACTTGAGATATTAATCTGTATAGTTGCCTCCTTGTGTTTCGCTGTAGACGTGTCTGAGTAGGGCAGTCTCACTTCACAGAGAAAGCGATGCAAACCGAAAACAACCACGAAAATGGAATCGTGTACGCTTCTACAGACTAAGGCGAGGGGAGGTTTTGCCAACCAGCAATCTACCAAATACAATTCAGGCAAATACAAAGCAGCCTACGCTCGTGCCACATACCACCACACGGTTATAAATGGATGCCCCAGAAGAAAGCCAGAGGCAAATATGTGCCGCAGAAATCTACGACGACTACGGAAATATACAATTAAGACATACTTACGTGGAATTCGGGATTTGAACAACTTGAAAACTAAAACGAGCACTGCGAGCTATTAATACGGAACGACGTGGCTGCGACAGTATTTTCTTGATAACCCTCAGCAATGTGCAAATAAACTAGCAGGAAACACGAGGGAAAATGCTGGCGAGGTTTAAGTAATTAAATGTCTACAAAACTTCACAGGCTTTCGCATAAATAGCAGTAAGCCAAGCCTAAGGGTTAAATTACTGTACGCAATTTTCCCAGCTTGCCAAATTCTGTTATTCGGGGCCTAATCATGATCGTTATCATGCAAGACATATAAGTTATGCAACTTTCTTTTTAGATTTAAGTTAATGTTTTTCACCTAACATGTTACGGCTTTCTGCAGGCGGCACACGGCATATCAAGAAGAGACGCTATATTGTTGTAAAACACAATTAAACAAAAACCATATGAGATGAATGAGACACTTGATATCTTTAATGTATTCAATACTTAATTTTATTGTAAAGGGTATATGAAACTATGGCGGGATCGATTTTAATATTTTATTATTCGCAAGTTTACATGCAGTCGCTTTCCAAAATAAGATACAAATAAAAAGAAGAGATTATATTTTTATTTTAAAGACTGCTCCCCTTAACAACATATCTAATATGATACCCCATAAAAAATAAAACCGAACATGACGTGTTTGAAGATCTGCAGGGTGTCGGCATGTGAAAAGGACTTGGGGTATACCCGACTCAGACGGATCTGTTGTAACTCTGTCCTCTAAAATAATAATTACGATGATGATGATAATAAGAATTAAGACGTTCTTGTTTTCTTCGAAATAACCTGTTATTACATTCTAATAAAATACCTTTAAACGCCTACCATGTCACCTCCCCCGTGTCGATAAAATATCCTCTAAGGATTCTGTCCGTTTACATTTTGAACATCGCTTCAGGCGTCTGTTTCAATCGATCGTCCATGTTCTCGTTAATGTCTTTTAAAAACAGTCCCTGCGTTTAAGAGCCGAGGTCGACCAGGTTGGACGACATAGGGTTCAGTATAGTGTCGTGCAAAGAGTGATGGTGGTGTACGGTGTCCGTACTGGGCACGGGGATGGCGCTGGGACCAGGGGGGGGCGCAAGGCCATGGAGCGGCGGAAGCCCCGAGTTGGAAGTCATGAGCAAAGCCGGGCTTGACGAGGTGTGATCCGGCGTCCCAGAAGGTGTTTTGTCGTCGTCCGAACTCCCCAAGATTGTTTTATTTCCATTCATGGAAGAAGTCAATGGATTATGGCTGTTAGTGTTTGAATTCTCGTTGTTTTCCCTGCGAAAGAGAGGAGTATATTTAAAGGAAGGCACAAACCGAAATTTCCTGCCCTAGACAAACGTCGTGTAAAGTTCACATTGTCCAATACAGACTGTTATGTTATCATGAATTAACCTCTCAGGCCACATGTTGCATTTTTATATTAAATTATACCAAAACGAAATGTGCAAACCATGTCAGTTTACACACGTCAGTTAACACATAACAGAAAATTTAAATTATGACCCCGATTAATTATGCGCTATACACTCTGAACACAAAATGTGGACTTTATAACTACCAAATATAGGACTTAGGCTGATATACCTTTGGTAAATAACACGCTGGTCTATTTTTGGCATATCGTCTGGTACACACTATATTTTTATTTTAAAGTTATGTCTTTGGAAGTGCAACGTTCAATGACCCTATAAGATTTTTTTCCTAAAACAAATTGCATTACCAAATATAATTACTGCACAATTTCCCCAGAAAACAGCGTCTCTGTTTATTTCTTATTAAGTACTAGATCACCACATAATAGGTCCACAATCGAAAATCTTTTCTTTTAAGACGGCCAGTACGAATTAACCACTGGACAGTCTGGACAAAACGCCTTCAACGATTATTACATTGATTTTCTTAGCATGCCATATAAACGTCTCTGTAATTAAGATTTAAAACAGATAGCCTCAAAGCAACAGTACTTTAAAATACTTGTATAAAAACAATTATAAGAGGCCCCTGGGCCTACTTTTGCCCCATTCAACCGTACCTATGTGTATCTGTGAGCAAGCGTACAATGAAATGTGTTACTCCTAATAAATACTTCAACCGGTATGGATCACGGCCTAAAAACATACTGTTTTCGAATAACACTTTTCTAATTTAAATATCCTACTAAAATAAAAGGGCGAACACCAAACCTTAGCTTGTTGAAATGGAAAATCCCAAAAGGCCACAGCGATCACGTCTAAATGCGTGCGTGTATTTTAGTAAGTATAAACTGTAGTGACTCAGGGTCTTAAAGTTGAAACGCAATGATTTACCGCCGTCGTTTCTGCCCGAATTAGCCACTGCCGAGTGAAACAAGACGCCCTCCCGGGTGAACACCTGACAGGGGAGCGGTCTGGCTTTTAAATCGAACATGTAGAATTAACCAAATACTAGTCTCAAGTTTTGAAATGATTCATCAGACGTCAGTAGAATCGCTTCTTTGTGTCTGCACAGGGACACAAACAAGAAAGCATGACTACAAATGCGAGGGCTCTTCAAAATTAGTACAAAGTTTCGAAATTGCGTTGTTTTCTAAATCGTTAGCCTATATAAATTAACAATCGTCGTGATTTTATTTCCTCTGTAAATGCATGATTGAGACACGTATTTACAAATTGGTTGCAGTTAGCCTAAAGCAAAAGGTAATACGCGTTTTTTTCTTCACAGTAAAACAAACACGGACTATTTCCGTACTATTCCAACGTACCGGTTTGCACTACCAAAAATATTCCGATTAGGTAGAAAGCAGCCTATATAGTACAGTTTATTTTGTTGGGGAAAAGGATCCGATTCCCTTTTCCATTTTTTTTTGTCTTACTCCAAGATTCTGGAAAACATATTTCCTGTTTTCCGTGCAACATAAAACGGGAGGCACACTTTATATGTGACTACGAAGCAAAATTGTACTTTAGAAACAGGAAAACGTTCGAGTGTTGCTGCAGTGCGAGCAAACTTCCATTAACACGTACCTTTCCTTTGCCTCTGCTGCACGGTCCCTTTGCCGTCTGTTTTTGAACCAGTTGCTGACTTGGGTGGTTGTCAGTCCCGTGGCTTCGGCCAACTCCCGCTTCTCTCGCGGGGAAGGGTACGGGTTGTGGGTATACCACTCCCTCAGAACACTCCGGCTCTTCTCCTTAAAGCAATAACTTGTCTCTTCGCCGTCCCAGATCGACCGGGGCAGGGGGAACTTTCTGCGGACACGGTACTTTCCCACAGCCCCGAGAGGGCGTCCTCTCAGCTTTTCCGCTTCGATGTAGTGCGCTTTGAGCCACAGCTGCTGCAGCTTGGGATGGTTGTGCGGAGAAAACTGGTGGCTCTCGAGGATTTTATACAGTTCTCTGAAATTGCCCCTGTGAAAAGCCACCACCGCCTTGGCTTTGAGGACGCTCTCGTTCTTGTGGAGGTGCTCGCAGGCAGGTAAAGACCACAAAAAGCGACCGAGACGTTCAATGTTGCCCCCTTGTTGGAGAACCTCACAGACGCACGCAACTTGCTCCTGCGTAAAACCAAATGTTGGAAGCATAGACATGATTTTCTAGTCAATAAAGCACGGATTAATTTTCCTCTTACTTTTCGCGTAAACTAAGACATGAAAGAATCCCGGACACTGTAAGTCCCTCTGAGCATGAACGGTGTCTCAAAATTGCAAAGATAAAATCCAGTCTGAGTGCAAAAAGAAAGTTTGTTTAGTCCTGTTCAGTAATATACTGCGCATATGGCAATCCAGTGAAGCGGCTGTGAAACAAAGTTTTTACTCCTTCCAGAGTCGATCAGCACCTTTTCTATGCCGTTTCAACATAACGTACTCTTAAAAAGTAGACTCGTTCGCGTGTTTTAATAATATTATTCTAAGCTGGCAAGAAAAGAGATTATGTGAACTGTGATTGGTTGGTTATCTGACCCGGGGATGGTGAGGATAAGACAATAGTTTTAGTCAAATTATTTGCCATGGTTACGCTGTCATTCAAAGTAACCCGATATGCTTTGAGGTGGCTCCCTGGCTCCGTTGACAGATTGTTCCCTCCATTTCCAGCCCGCCTACCGATTGAAATATTACTTAGATTTTTTACCCTTCTGTTATAGATTTTGCCCCCTTTGCTTTGACAGACATTCGGAGCAGCCAAACAGCGACGACCTACTTTGTTGCGATCTTTCTGCTGTGTGAAGGATGGCGCCAGAGCTCAGTGTACTGGCTTGGTGTGCGCGTTTAAACATGACGCTAAGTCTCCTTTCACTCATAATAACCTACCTACCTAACATTCAACAGAGAGAAACGTCTATATTCACATTAACAATCCATTTTTACAACACAAATGAATTTATTACTTTATTGCAATCGTGCATTTATTCAGACACAATGTAGCCTAATGTTTAAATTAAACATTTGCGGTCCCGGTTCACAGTTTATACGGTACTTGCTCAATTGTGTGGTCTCCTTTCTTCATTACCAATTTACGCTTAACATTTAAGTGAGATTTACACCGTATGATTATCCAGGGTGTTGAAAGTGTGGTCATTAACAAGTCGCATTACAATCAGGACATAAAACCGCATGACTAACCCGTACAGGCATTAAAAACAGACAAGGTTCTTATCAATGAATAAATGCATGCGTGAATACGCGCACTGATAGCCTGAACGGTAACCTTATTCCCTTTTCCCGTGGATTATTTCAAAACATGTTCAGAAAAAGACGGAGCGTCGCAAGCACGCACAAAGAAAGCGGTCGGAAGGCTGAAGTTTTACAAAAGCTTGGTTTAAATAAAGAAGGCGAAATGGAGATCGGCGTTGTCAAAACTGACCGCGGATAAACGCGTGGGGCCAACGGCAGTTTCATCGATTCTCATCTGAAATCTCACTTTTACTTGTCCCCCCCCGGTAAGGCAACGTTATTCAGGAATTGATATTTTACATGTGTACTTGGTTTAGTTAAATTAAAATTTCTGAATCAAAAGTGGATAGTACAATTGGTGATATTTAATTGGCATTGTTTTGCAATCGATGTCTGTTTAATACCCGATGCGTTTTATTATTATTATTATTATTATTATTATTATTATTATTATTATTATTATTATATTTTTTTACTGCGGAATGATCATGTTGGTCTAGCGGTTCATGCTTCGTGATACTTTGCTAAAGCACTTCCCCGATTTATGGGCTATTTACTAATGATTTATTTTCTCGAAACAGTTATCTAGGAACTTTTGAATATAAATATTCCACCGCAAATATCATATAAAAACGAGAAAACGTGCAATCGTTCTCCCACTCTAACAATCACGAACTAAGTCTATAGCACTTAATAAGTGATGCCACGGTCAACAGGACCGCATTATGTACGATATTAAAAAGTCACTGTTTTGGACAGCGATGCATTACGGCCAGAGATACAATTTTGCTTTTTGACTTGAATTTCCGTATTAGCCAGACTACGTTGATTCTAGGCGATCTGATTTAACATGTAGCCAGGGATCATGAGACAGCTGCTCCACTGGTTTTCGCCCTAAGGGAGACTCACGACCTTCAGCACGCGTCTTCGGTACTCACTGCCTACAGTCAATCAGCTGGCCTCTCAAAAACACTTCTGTTTACATGCGTCTATTTCCAAAAGACTACGGTAATATCCCGAGTACCAGCCGTCCTGCTTTTATACACACTCCCCCCACTTAGACCCGTCATGTGTATAAGAGAAGACTATTAATATAATTAGGATCAACGGCTACTTAAAATTTTATTGCTATTGACTTTAGCTTGTATAAAATAACGACTTCTTAGACCAAATACCTCCCAGAAAAAGAACAAACTAACAAAACATCATGCACCGTAGGCTGATTCTCAAACATAAATTTTAGTTCAGAAAGTGTGAATTTTTATACTCTACAGAACTGATACTTTGACTCCAGCAACGACGTCTCCGAATACTCAGAACAGAATATCATGTTGAACTGTACATTTAAATTTCTTTTCGAGCGGTCAGGATTGCCTATAACGTAACGAGTTATGCATAATTATATAAATTAGGTGTATTATAATCCTATACATTTGGAGTAACGTAATTTAACTTACTACTGTAATACATATATAGCATACATTGGAATTTTTTAAATAACAATATTCAAACGCATTATTACAGTTAAACTAAGGGTGCAATACAGCGTGGCATTAATTTCAGAACTATTGTTATATTTAAATGTTTATACTTCAAATAAGCGGAATAGGAAATGCGGCCGCAATGCAATGCCCAGGTTCCATTCTGTCAATTAAACAAATAATCCTGTAAGGGGACCCTAATCCGTCCCTATGTCGTGATATCAATAGGAGAGAAAACGGGTGTTTACAATTTAATAAAAATGACTCGGGTTTCGCCTTAAGCGAGCAGAATGGTGCTCGGGTATTATCTTGTCTCGCGCTAATCGCTAGGGGACCAGACAGGAGAAATTGATATTCATAGAAAACAATTATTCTATTTAATCTCATAAACGTGCATAAATATATGAAAAAAATATTACTTCGCGATATTAATCTTAATGAATTACGGACTTTAACATGTTTAGGCGTTCATTAAATTTAGCTACTCTGAAATGAATTATTATAATTTATTCAAGCCAGGTTATTAATTATTATATACGGTGTATGATATTCGTTGCTGAATATCTCCACTTGATCGGTTTATGGAGCTGCTCAATTTGTGCAAGCGGTGAAAGCAATAAGCACACGTTTTAAGAATGAGCTCTTGAAAACTGTTTGACAGACTGATCACTTAGGGGCGGCTTTTAAATTCGCTTATCTGCCTCTGCAATCTTAAAGAAACAGCAAATGGTGTTCTTTTTGAACACACACATAGTTCCTAAAATGTGTATGATAAATATTCCTGAGCCACTAACAATAATCTCCTATTGGGGACTTATTAACAAGCTCTTTATTAGATTTTATCTTATATAGCCTACACATGCACACTCTTCGTGTATTTTATGACAAGGGTTTTTGTAGATTACGGTTTTAAAGGGTTGCCCTGTTTTTTTTTGTTTTTTTTTTTTAAAAAAGCTTCCATTCTAAAGTTAAGACTTATTTAGAATGGTTGTATGCAGTCTTAACATTATTTAGTCTGCAACTGATAGGCGTAGCACAATAATTATTTGCATATATTATTGGAAAAACACCTGAAGATCAAAACCATAAAAAGGTAGCTAACGCTTAATTTTTGTTTTGCACGATAGTGGCTGCATGGTATCCGACGAATGAAATCCCACAATTTAGGCTATAAACACACGTATTTAGTGATGACTGTGTATAAAACCTCTTACGGTGTTTTAGTGATAAATTCCTAATGACCGGCGAACACACTGGCCGTCGCGCCATGTAAGCTGGGAGAGTCACAACAGCGTGGCTATCAGACCCAATCTGTCTCAAAAGACTGGGAGACCCCGGCAGTGACGGGGCGAATCAGGGAACCAGCTCTACTCTGACAGTGTTTGTAAACCTCTTGTTTCCACTGATCATTTTGATCAGAGCTTCGCCATGCCCGCGTGGCTCTCCCGAGCGATGATTATTACAATACTGATGAATGGGGATCGCGTTGCCTCTAATAGCTGGCCGCTATTTTCACAACCTCCCGCCGCTTACCAGAGAGCTCGCTGCCGCGACCTCCACTAATTGGACTGATTACTGCAAGATGTTTCGGGGAACGCATGGTGGTTGCAGAAGGGGGCTCTCGGTGGGCCTACTCCGAAGATGGGTCTGATCTCTTAAAGTCGGGGAAATACGGCCGAATAATCAGAGCGCATGTGCACGTGATTACTTAAAGTGAACTAAATGGACTGCTGAATATGTCCATTAACTTATCGTATTCTCCTGTTCATCTCCGAATTAACCATCACAGCAAAATGGAAACAAGTGAATAAGCAACCAATGAAATTTCTGGGTGTACATACCATAAGCAATACAGTAAATTGACTTCACCTATTACTGGAATTAAATGTTACCCTTTATCCTTTTTATTGACTTTTAATGATAATATAATCATGTGCGACCACATAAGGGCAAATAGACAGAAAAATACAGATAAATAGGCTACCGAAGAGTAACAATTTACAGAGACGTTACACAACCGCTCGGTTAAACACGTGTATTAAGACGATTACTCATTAATTTACCCATCCTTGGCGCCTACAATAAAATTGTCAATTCTAGCGCTGGAATTTTTCAGCCTTGTGGATAGCTGGGCTACCAAAAATGCATCAGATGGATTTCTTGACCCCCAGCGGCTGAAAGAGCAACAAGATCTACGACAAGCTACTGACTAGGCTACACTAA
This sequence comes from Brevimyrus niger, assembly GCA_015164015.2. NCBI lineage: Eukaryota > Metazoa > Chordata > Actinopteri > Osteoglossiformes > Mormyridae > Brevimyrus > Brevimyrus niger. Next base: position 75,363 of record JAABNY020000116.1, on the reverse strand, counting down.
TGATGATAAACCCATTAACTAATTTATTCTTAAATAATTGAATATATGGTTTACTACATCATATATGCCATGAGCGGAATTTAAACGTATGTTTCTTCGCCACTTATAGGTTTACTATTATGGTTGAGACTGGGTAACAGTCATGTCCCAAGAGATAGATTGAGCGTGATATTGTGCATATCTGTGTCTTGTCAAAAGAATATATGACGACGTGGCAACCAAAGGAGCCAACATGGACCATAATTACAAAATTGCACACATTTGCTACTTTCTGGTGGTTGTGTTTTGTAAAATAAACGCAATTTACCCGAGTAATTCCTTCAATAACATAAAGAAAACGTTGTATACTAAGAGCCATAGTTAAAAAAAAAACTTTACCTTATAGCTCTTCTGCAAAAATGTAAACAATGCACACGAAGATTGCGAGAACGGTATAATAACCAAAAGAAACCGAAATTCCGATTTAAAGTGAAATCAATGCATTGAGAAGTCAGTTCCATGATGGCGACTTGTTAATTTCAGTCAACTACAGAAAGTTGCTACAATTAGAGAACCAAATAATACAAGCGTTAGCCAATGAATTTGACGCAGTAGTCGACGTGGAGGCCAGTGGTAAAGCTCAAATAATTCCTGAAACCGTTATTGCATATTACAACGGGTTCTTGTTTGAGCCGTTATTCGGTACCGTTAAGGTACCGTCTATAACGTCGGTATAACACCTCGGCCGTGATGCATTTGCAGTGATGGGGCCTAATGTTAAAGATTATTTATTAAACATTTTTCAGTCGATACTATTATTTATTGTGGTTGTAATTCAATGTCGTTTAAAGACTACAACCTAGACGAACGTAGTCTTAAATATTCCAGGTAATATTTAATTTAATGAAATGAATTTATAATAGTTCAAAGGTTGCGCCCTGGGATTGTATTTTGATCTTTAGCAGAATTTAAATGCAAAGAATTGAAAGAATATTATGGTATATGGCACACAAAATTGCTATAGTATTGCTTAGTGACAATGCACATTATTATAATAATTATTATTATTATGAACAACAACAACAACAACAACAATAATAATAATAATAATAATAATAATAATAATATCAATCCAGGCATCTACATGTATATAATCAGGATGTAAAAAATATTTCTGTTAATAAAATGTATTCTGAATTCAGGTATTCACCTGCATATGAAAAGTCAAACAAGCTCTCAACGAATGTTGTAATTGTTTTGGATAAGCACGGTTAAACACAACGAATTAAACCAAAGAAAAACTTAATGGACTTCCTGCTATCTATCCGTAGTTAACAAAACATGTAGCTAAAATATATATGTGCCCCTTTTCTAAATTCAATAAAATGACAAAACTAAAAGCAAAAATGTATTAATCAAAATAGATTACCAGTGGCTATGTAAGCTAAATAGCACTAGAACTGTCCACGTTACATGAAAACAACTCCTCTAACTGCACTTTAACCTGGGTTGTACACTGGGGAAAGCAATATGAATTATTTAGCGGATGAGGGGTACTGATCTCAAATTTATTTTAGGCCCTAATTGTAAAAGTTGTATAATAATGTTTTTCCCCCCTGAATCATAACGTAGATAGGCCAAGTGGTTATACTGTGAATAAGAGCGCTGTAAATTCTTAACCAATGCCCAATTCATATAGGCAAGTCATTAACAAACTTTCCGACAACTTTGGTGACTGGCATGAAAAAAGGCTGGGAGACTTTGGCTGGGAGACTTCGGCTGGGACCTCAAGGGAGAGCAGGACTGGCACACAAGGCGGCCGTCCTGTTTTTACTTCAGGCTTCGGCGCAAACGTACTGGCTTCTCGTTAACACCCTGCCGTGCCGTCTCAAATATTGCCCAGGGACCAATGCACTTTCGTAGTGACGGATCGGATGTCGTTGAAAGAAAAAAGTAAACACACAACAGTTAAAATAGAATGCCCATTGAGTGGGCATTTTACGGCGATCATCTCGGGGGATTTGTAAATGAAGATTTATAAGCGCCGGGGCACATTACGCATTAAGAAGTCGTTTCATGGGTGTAAAACGGGCTGCTTGACGTGCGCTTCTTTCGCAGTTCATCTGTTATTTGTCGTCTGCAAGCGCCGTTTATTCAAAGGGTTTGCACAAGTTCAACGCCTTCAAATAGGCAAACAGGGAGCATAATTATGGAGAGTAAACGTTTAAATGACAGGCTGTCTGTCTCTGTTATGGCCACCCAAACTGGTTTAGATGATCAAAGAATAGAATCAATTTTGGATTCAGATTTTTTTTTTTACTTTTTAAAACTTTTTTCCGCTAAATTGGTTGAAGTTTGAAGACATGTTTTTAGCTTCAGCCTGCATGGATAACTGTACGATGAGCTAATTTTCCTACATAAATCAGCTGTACTAGAGTAATGAAGGACAGAGGTCCAGCAGAACTTCTGACTATGGGAGAATATAATCTATGGATGCTATACATGTTAAGTATGTTCAGAATTTGTATTAAACTGACTCTAAGCCCAATAACATTGCTTTGCAACAAACTGATGACCTACGAATCATGTCAATATCAGAATAAGAGTGTGTAGTTTTGCCAAGATGACAAGGGATTTAAAACATGTTTTCACAAAAAAATTAACTATAAAGTAAGCAGGAAATGGCTCCAGTCACCATAAGGCCTTCACACACTGTCTAAACTACATGCTGATACAAGTCCGAGAGATTAATTACATGGCCTTTGTAAACACAGAATTAAAGATTTGACAGAGCTAGCTGCTGTGTTTACTCAACTAAATGAATTATACAGAAATTATTCATCAGGCACTTCCAAAGCTGGGGCTGAGAGACTGATAAGGCCCCAGTAATATATAAGGCGATTAAATATTTCACAGCAAGTCCCAAAATATGCTCCTTTATAAATCCAACAGACTTGGTCATTTTATGGAGGGGGAGGTAATGACATACTAATGATGTAGGAACATTTTTTCAGCATACGTGAGATATCTTACACAAACATCTGGGAAAAACACAGTTTTCTAGATGAAGGATTCACATCTCAAGGACCGTGGTGGGCCTATTGAGTTGGACGACGAACAGCAAAGCACTCCAGGGGAGGCAAAGTGCTGATTCTGCTCTTTGCTGAGGATGTTTCGGTCATGGGAGATGGACTGGTCCACCTACCCTGGTCAGATCACGTTTGGATTTAAGCAAACATCCAGGTTTCTCTCAAAGCAAAGTTCTTTGCCAGCGGGCTTGTCTAAATGCCTCCAGGTGAAATTTGTAGCAGAGAATTGGGAATTCCGGAATCCACGGTAAAGTAGAAAGGGAGCCCAGATCCTCCAGACGGCCTTTTCGCTACCCGCCTTCCAGGCACGTTTAATTCTCCAATAGGGCACTATGCTCCCCTGCTTGGTTCATCAGCTTCCCGTAAGTCCAGCAGCAGTGACACAAGCGGGGACGTGTTCATGAAGCCGACCCTCAGGATTTAGATCCAAGGTCTGTTTTTGGTTATTTCTCATTTACAAACTTCCAACCTTCTTCTAGCTCGTAAATAAAGACAGCAAAGGTGTTTATTACGATTACAGTTGGCCTGCTGAGTGTCATCTATGATTGGGCCAAGGACCCAACATGCCAGCCTGGTTGGAAAAGGGTGCAACATGGCCAAGGGACCACAGGGACTTTCAGAGGAACGGGTCAATTAAAAAACTAGGCTTGCAACCGAGGACAGCTACTAAAACAAGAAGGATCTGGGACATTGTGGGAACACATACAGTACATGCTTGCCCACATCCTGGAACTGCAGGCTATGCAGACCCTGATGAGTTTTGGGCAAGGATGGGACATTTCCCTCCCCCACTCTTTCAGAAGCTGGTCAGTCTATATGTTTGCAGGCTAATTTCTACATGGAGATTGAGCTTCCAGCAATTTGATGCGTGACTAGGCAAGCTGTGTACTTCTACAAAGCCTTGGACATTTCTAGCAACCGCTGGGTATCTGTATAACTTATATGGCTCATTTTTATATTGGGGAGGGGGGGTGGAGTTGTCTCCTTCTTTATATCAAGTCTCAGTTTATAGAAAAGTGATAGACCACTTCATGCATTTTTCCTTCATTACCTCCATTAGTAGCTTTGGAGATTATATGTCTGATAAAGGTTTTTATTAAAGCGACCCAAAAAATTAGTTATGTGCTATAACACTGAATCTGTGGCCCTTTCTGTAGCCAGGGATTTTACTGCACTTTGTGGTTCTGCTTGAAACAGGAAGGTCACGGCGTGTCACCAGCCACATGGTCTGTAAATATTTCCTCGATACAGTCAGCCGTGGCAGTATGGAGTTAAAATCCATGGGGCAACCCAGACGTTCGCTATTTAAGCCGGCTTGGCTGAACTCGGACAAAGTTCAGGGAGGACCATGGTTTATAACTGTGTCGTAACCCCGTTAATACATGCATTTTACTGATGCATGTTCCGGAGTTTTAATGCAGACAGCTCGTTGGCGGAAATTAAAGGAACTTTTAACGCAATGATGCGTGAACTGCATTAATCTCCCTAATCAGACGTGACACACAGATGGCTTGTCATTAATACACCTCTCTGTAACATTTGTCACTTAAGATGTACTTAAGCTTGACTTCATTAAGACCTTGATGGTAATGGATTTGCAGAACACTTAGCACTATAACCGAAAATTAGAATCACATCCGTTTCTTATGCCAAATCGACGATCCTGATCCCATCTTTCAGCTATTCACAGTGAATCTCCATTTCAGGGGATAATCGTTTCATTTGTGTAGCTTTTCTTATTTGGAAATGTGATATGGTGATCGACAGTCGAAATGCCAAATTGGACGGGATCATAAAATCAGCTGGTCCGGCAAGTATTTGAGAATTCTGATAAACGAACGGAGGCAAGCCAAACCACAGGCTGCAGAGATTAAGTAAGAAACATTAACCCAGTAAGAGGAGATGGGCACATTCTCTGTGGCCGGATTGAGTTACTTCATTGTTTTTAATACACCAAGCCAGCCTAATTAAGTGCTTGGGAAATTCAAACTTTTTTTTTCCCCCTGCTCTCTTCCAGGAGGCTACCAATTACAATCAGTTTGGATATGCGACCACATTAATTTACCGGGAAGGGGGGGGGGTGACTGAGATACACACAGGACACACAGGATACAGGCAGAGAGCATGTGCAGCAAAACAATTATTACTGACATTTCGTAGCCATGCAAGTATCTAACGGCTGATTTTGCAAACTGAGGCAGAACCTAACCTTCACGTGCTTTGAGAATACTGGAGCTGCAGTATTCAGACCCCCCCCGTTTCTCTGATGAATGAAACATTCTGGTCAAGAAATTATCCGCCGGGATGCCGCATTGTCAATTATCAAGGCGTGCACGCAAAAGCATGAATAGACTCCACGGGCACCCAGAGTCTCCCTTTGGCGATGGGATCTTCGCGGGCCTCTTACAAACAGCCCTAATTCCCAGACAGCTGGCCACCCACACATATGATTGTGTACAAGCTGGAGATAATCAGGCACACGTGTCTGTCGCAGGAAACCTGCGTGGCAGACAGTCCGCTGCCTTCCTCTTCATAACCTCTCCCATAAAAGTGGGCCTGCCTTTCAGTGCAGCTGTTCCAATCATCCTACTGAAACCAGTACTGCTGATTGAGTCATCGCAAAAAGTTAAAGTGTTGACAGGCATACGTACCCCCCCCCCCTCCCCCCCCATCTGGCCAGCCAGAGATGTTCCCGACTGCAGAAGCGGACATCAAAGGAGTCGGCCATCCTCACCGTTCATTAGACTCGACCACCAGATGGTTAATTGACTAACTGGGCCCGAGATTTCGGGGATCGAGCTGGCGGCCATTTTCTGCCTGGGGCTTTAGATTAGTATCAGGTACGCATTAAAATCGGCAGAATCACGGCCCCCTCCGCGTTATTGGTGCAGCCATATTAAATAATGACACCCCACTCCACCTCAAATTGGCAGGACATCAAGGTTGCGGGGGGGGTTTGTGGAGCAGCTGTGATTTTTGGAGAAGCTGGGGCTGCATCTGGTTATCAGTTGGTACACAGTAGTAGAGAACATTCAAGCAGACTTTGCACCAACAGGTCAGAGGATATTACACACACACACAGCGGGACGGGGGGGGGGGGGGAGGAACAAGCACATGCAATTTGGCAGCGGGAGGGAAAAAGGAGGGGGAAACGGGAAGGGGGGGGGGGGGAAAACACCACCCCACAACTGGGTG
>JAABNY020000116.1:28146-39491 GCA_015164015.2 Brevimyrus niger | reverse complement strand
GTGAGGTTAAAAATGTTTTCCACGAACCCAAAAACAAGAAGAGGGAACCCAACCCCCCCACCCCCCCCCCCCCCCAAACACACACATGCACACACACACTCGCTGTTCCCCTGCCCATCCCTGCTCCTGGCCGATCAGGTTTCCACGTTCGGCCCATCAGCTGAACTTTCGGCTCTTGATCAATGGCAGGAAACCAGAGGATCCAATGTTAGTACATCAGAGAATGATATTCCCCCACCCCCAAGAACACAATCACACACACACACACACAGAAACACTTCTGCAAGTCTTACGTCAGACAGTATATTTGTTTTATTAAGGCTCTGATTCATCACATCAAAATACAGTAATATAAATGTAACGTTAAAAAACAGTGAAACTTGTAATGGTTGAGCCCCTTGGGATTCTCCTGCGTTATGCCCATTGCTTCAGCGACAGGGCCTGGAAAACCACAAGCCTGCATAAGGCAAGCAGCTATGGAAAACAGATGAATAGATACAGTAAATAACAATCAGCAAATAAGCGCTTCCGTTCTTCTTCATGAAGTGTGCCTGGAAATGGTGGGTTTTTGCCAAATTGTGAGTCCGCCGTAGAATTTTTGAGCATGAGCGCTTACGTATAGTGAATATCAATGTCGTGCTTCTCTATCCTGGGTTTTATTGCTGGCAGAATATTTATGAGCATTAGTTAAGATTATGTGTACCTGATGTGTGAAAAGCTTGACATTTTTATTGAACCTGGAATTATTTATTTTTTTTCAGCTGTAGAAGAGAGGTCAGCCTCAAACATAGCGGGGGCGTGGTAAATAAGGTCATTTTGTGACCTTGTTTGTTTTAATTTCCTTCCCCTTCACCATGCCTGGAGTCAAACTCAAAGCTGAGATGTTGGGATCGGTTTAATATGCAATATTTCTGGTACCTGTATTTCAAATACAAAATTGTATTTTTTGTATCCGACTTACTTGATAAAAATAACTATGTGATTTGTATCAAAATACTTTGATGTTCAGTGTTTTCGTATTTAGAAATATGCAAGAAATGCTTTCCATATAATGTAGCCATGATGACGTCATGTATGCATAGCGTTTGTGCTACACAAGAAATAAGTTTCGTTTTTTTCAAACATTATAAGGAACGGTCATTACAGCCGACAGGTGATCATTTCTGTTAAACCAAAAGACTTACAAGCTCCATTTAGTGCTGTTTCTCTTTAATGTTTTTAAGATGCTGAATTAAGCATTGAAATTGTGTTTTTAATTCCTCATTTGAAATTTTGTTGATTTTAGTTATTTACATTTGTGGGGCATAAGTGGAAGTTATTTTGTAAACTAAATTACAAAACCCCCAGTTTTTCTGAGTTTATTGTTATTTTTTGTTCGATTGCCCTACCATTATCTGAATGTTCACGTGAGTAGTTGGGATGTATTTACGACATTTAGGAATATTGGATCTTTTGTTTGGTTTCACGTTTGTATTGTGGTTCATTAAGCAGCGAAAAAATTAGGGGCTTATTCTCGGCCATTTGAGTCAATGTCTTTGTGAAGGAACAGGCTGATATAACATATAAGTATATTAAATGTATTTTTAATTTTTAAATGATTTGAATATTTCGCTTAGTGTCTGTATTTTGTAGTTTATCTTGATACACTTACACATGGGGTATCTTGCATTTTGTATCAATTTTGACGTATCTTTGCCCTTCTCTGTTCCCAGCCCCCTGCTCTGGCCATGTCCCCCCCAATTCACCATGCAGTCACTCCTGGTAACTCTTTGCTTTAGTCAAAACAGGGTCTTTCAAATTGAATTAAAGCCCTCTGCTGGGCTCCAGTGGACAGCCGGCCGATCGCTGCGCCACACTTCCAGTCATATCTCACCTAATTAGGGCCCGATCTCACCGGCATTAACCCTAATGAGGGGGCGCTCTGGCAACCCGCACCCGTGATTGGGTGGGGGAGGGATCCAGGAAATGACACGCGCTTAATTCAGAGCAGATGAGTAGCCTATATGGGATAGTGAAGTGGCTCTGGACGAACAAACAAGAGCCGGGGTCCCATAGGGGACCTGTCCCCGCATAGGGAATCGTAGGGCAACACTGTCACTCTGGCTCACTGTGACGAAAACGCCGTTGAAGGTCGCACCTACATGGAGAGACAGGCTAAATACCAATGCTTTGGCGAGGCGACTTAAATTAACATGCATGTGCATCTCTGTGTTACGGCTGTGCTCGGTCTGCAAGATACATATAACACACACACACACACACACACACACACACATATATATATGATTAGGCACCTGAAAAATAAACTCAATGTTACGTGGCCAGTATTCAAATTAAATTTGCAATTTATGTGTCTGTATACAATTTGAACATTTAGCGAAAATATGTATTTTGTCAAAGAAAAAATGTTAATTTTTATCAAATATATCAACAGCCCCATTTATATAAGAATTGTTACATTTATTTAGCGTTTTTAGCAACAAATACTTACATTAATACAACCACTAACACGAATGACTCTGTGTTCATAATTATTATCCATTCAATAATAAAAGTAATACAAATTACATTGTGTCACGAACGACTGTTTTTGGATGAACGTTCAAAAAAATCAAAGAAAGTTAAACTTATTGATAGAAATAACACCGCTATATGCGACCGGTTTCTTTTTCGTTTTCACAAGTATATGAATTGATTTATTAATTTAAATGACTGTTGTCGTCACGTCGTCACTGGATGCGTTAAATGACGCGTGGTATTGTTCAATGAGGAGAGAGTCCCGCGCGCGCTCCCTCAAATCGCTTTAATGAGTCTCTCTATAACGCTTTAACTGCTATTAGATTTAATATTTCTAGCCCGTGTGACCGGGCAGTTAATGTATCACAACATAATAGATTTGTTCTTGGTAACCTTCTTAAATGTGGTGATTTTCTCAAAAGCAAATACGGTGAAAAATACATGTGTTAATGTAATTTAGTTGTCACTAAGTTTCGTATATGAATTTACAGTTAATGAACAGGAAATGGCCTCAATAATATTTGTCAAAACTGAAGAGGTAAAATAAAACAGTCATAAAAGTCCTCAGGGAGAACAAATGAAATCCTTTTAACAAAAGAAAAAACTCTGTTTTTTATTTTAACATCCCCCCAGAAGCCCTTGGTGTAACCAAAGGGACCTTTGATTTACTATCTTAGGCAGGATCCCCCCACCTTTACGTTGTTGTAATTGGGGAAAAGTCCCCAAATGGCCCCTTAATGCACATATGTGCGTATTTTTTTTCTACCCTTCTGGAGTTTTCAGTGTGCTTGTTGTCTGCAGCCAGTACAGATCCCCTGTCAGTCCCTAAATACTCACATCTTCTGTTTTCATTCCTTTGTGCCCAGCCTGCGTCGGGCTCTGCTTCCTGTTTGTTCCTGTCTCTTGCGCTGCGCTGTGACTCAGATGCTTTCGCACAGTCGTGCTTCACCTGTCTCAGGATTCAGCCCAGCTGATTGCAGTCTTCCTCTCCGGGGTGACAGGTCCGGCTCGCCCTGACCCAGCCTGCAGATCCCCGCTCTCACCTCTGTAGTTTATTGCCTGACTGGCCTTGTTTTACATTGCTGATGTCCTCTTCTGTCTCATATGCCAGCAACAATAGTTTCATCATGGGAAGAGTTTGGGGGGGTGGGGGGAGACCACCCTAGGCTTGTACTCTAGGGGGCCCCCTGCTGATCCCCACTTTTCTTTTTTTTTAGAAACAAAACACATAGATCAAATGCACTTCAAAACAGGCATATAACTATTTTGGTTAAAATATTATAATCTATAATAATATCATGTATCTTACATTTGGCTGATCAATCCTCTGGCATGATACCCCCCCCCCCCCCCATTGTGAATTTTACCAACAGCAGCCCCCCCCCCCACTCAGATCGGTAAGCTTTACCGCTGGCACCCTTTGCTTTGATTAGCATATTATTGATGTTTTGCCATTTTTAATCCCCCCTGGTATCCACTTAGGGCCCCTTCCCCACCCATGTCAGCCCAGGACCCCCAGAGAAGTCAGCCCGCGACCGAGTCTCGTCTTTTCCTGGGGAAACAAAAACCATGAGGTGACACTGTTGCTCCGCTCCACAGCATCATTTCACAAGAACCGGAGAGCAACTTGAATCTCACAGCGTCCCTCGGAAGGACCCGCATGGTTCACCCGGAGAGCAAAGTACTTCTCAGTCTGTATAAAGGTCAGCTAAAAAAAAAAACGTTTTTTTACCGGTTTATGTTTATGCTCAAACATGGCCTCTACCTCCCTCACAAAGCCCTTCATTGTTTGATATTTAGCTAAAAGCACTGGGCCTCTGCTAGACACCCTCATCGTCCCTGAGCCGCTCACCCTTCTGACTGACATTGTCCCCGAGAGCTGGATGGTTCCCATTGGCGACACCAGGTCTGACCATCAGGCATCAGCAATCTTCTTCAGGATGATGCTCCTTCAGCAAGCAGGCAGCGTCCCCTGCTGATGTCCAGCAAACTGGCTGCTGATCGTAGTGGCAGAGATGAATCCTGCATGGCATGTCAAGGGACCACCGGTATGAGGCGGGGAGACCTTCCGGACATCTCCAGAGGTGGAATTCCGGGAATGTGCTAGTATCTCTGGGAGATATCCAGATAATGCAGACATTATGGGACAATCCTGGGACAGAACGGAATATGTGTGCCACTCGGGAACCCAGGCTGTCTTTGTCCGGTCTCAGTTCCTGGGGAAAGCTTTTGCTAGGATGAGGGATTGGTTAGAGTGCTGCCGGTTAAGTACCTGCCACTGTAGCTATACAACCTGCAACAGGTTTCTTTCGCCGAACTCGTTAAATATTAACTAGAGTTATGGCATTATGACGAAAGAATCCAGATATTACCTAGACCTTACCTAGAGCGGAAAAGCCTACAAAGGCGCTAATTTGTCTTTTTATGTTCATTAAAAACAAATAGTAGATTATTGTGCGGCTAGGTCACCTTGCTTTATTAATTTTATACCACATTATAAAGCAACTACAGTAATAATTAAAAAAAAAAATGTACCGCGCGCCATTCGAGCTGAAAGAGACTAATTGATTTCAAAACACATCGTCTGGCGCAAATTAGATCCTGTGTCGCACATGTTTGCGTGTGTATGATGATGATGATGATGATGATTGGTTAATTGCTGTCAGGTTTTTTCTACTGAAAAAAATCGTGTTCCAGAAGTCTGGTTTTCACAGGTTGAAGTGAGGAACAGCGTCGATGCAAGCAAGAGGCGTGTAATACATTTAACTATGGTAAAGTAGTGTTTTGAGAATTGGTAATTGCTCACATCCTTCTCTGGCAATGAGGATACTATCCAGATCTCACCTCAAATACACGTGCGTTCTCATGTAGGGCCCGCGACGTGGAAAGAGTCCAAGTGCCGTTTAAACATGCGTCGGACCTGCAGAATCGATTGATTGACTATGAAAACAGGGGCCAGAAGCAGGCGCAAAAAAATGAGTCTTTGTCGCGCTTAAGACAGCGCAAGTCTGTCCCTTCTTGGACGTGCGCCCTGATGCTTCAGGCCTCGCTTTCTGCACAGTCTCACAAAAAATATTGCACAAATAAAATAATGAATAATAAAAAAGAAATTTTAGTTAATCATTTATGAATAAATACCACAATATTTAAATGCACTCTTGAAATCCTTAATTCAGAAGTTATACTTTTTAATACGGCATTAATATTACGGCATTAATTCGTTTATGTAACTTTCTTTCAATTATCAACTGGTGTTGCATTAATAATAATGTAGCTAAAATGTCTATAAAATCAAGATTTATGTGTCATGGGGCACGCGCCTCGGTGAGTCGTGCACGGTTTTGAAAATCAATCTTTTTGTTTGAGGAAAGCGGGCGGGCAAATATACAAAATCTATGTAATTAAATGAGAAGGTTTATTTTACTTTGAAAGTACCAAAAAAGAAAATCCCGCCCAATACAGGTCTAACATCCAGGCACCAAAAACGTCTGATGTTGTCTGTAATAATCTGCAGAAGCGAATGGTTTGGATTTACTGCTCCACGACAGTAAAATTGCCCTAATCACTAAGAAAACAGATACTTCCCCTCTCATCAGAGCTCAATTTGAACGTGGAAAAAATATTTCACTTTTAATTGTTGTTTTCCTACTTATTCTGGTTTAAAAACATACGCATAATTATTCCTAAGTGGCACTTTAATTTGAAAAAAAATGTTTGAGAGAGGCTTAAAGTCTTTCAATGAATTACTCGCCCGGTTCTGGCCGTGGGGATTGTTTGCAATTTTCAGAGTAAAGCGAAATAAAAGTTTTAACATGGATAGTATTTCAGTCACCTATGCCTACCCCCCTTCCCACCTAAAGAATACATATATCATAAGTCTGTAAAAGATGGTCTTCGTACTGCAAGCTGAACATGCTTTAAAACTTAAATGTAGACTACGTTATGATAAAAACACAAACATCTCATAAACTGCAAAACAGTTTTATTCGTTGTTTGGCAGTATCTAAAATCTTAAGAGATTGCTAATATATTCGTTACTGTGAAATTATTATTAGGTTAATCATATTATTATTATTATTATTATTAATAACAATAATAATAACAATAATAATAACACTCATCATCATTATCATCATATGCGATTGATTTTTTTTGACTGATAGGATAATGTTTTCTTAAAAATATGCTCAGTACAATTATGGATGTGAAACATAGTTGTCATTTAAGATATTTTTTGCAACAAACCAATGTGTAATATAATTCAGTTTTCTATAGAAAGCGACGGACCGATTCCATACAACAACACAGACGTTTTGTATTTCACATAAGCCATCCTAATGGATAGCGCGCTGCCGTCTCCCTATCCAAACTGCACGCTTGCTGCGCCGCACAATTCCACCAGCGGTCCCGTTTCCTGGTGGTCTGACTGGTCCCACATCGTAAAGAGCGGCTCGCTGGCCGCGCAGAACTGGTCGTAAGCAGGGAACATAGGTGGAGTTTGGGGGGGGGGGTCTTATTGGAGACATGAAACAGTAGACTGCCTTGATTTATAACACGAGAGGACAGTGCGTACTACAGCCCGCATATTCCGACGACGTATTTCTACAAATCCGGCGCACTGCACCATACGCATTACAGACATTGTAGGTCTTAAACGTTGTTTTTCTGTTACGCAAAAATCACACACTGCGGAAATTCAGCACGATCTGATATGACGCTTCACATTCTCGTATCTTGTTACGGTGACTGGAATTTAACACGTTGAATACGCGCATAAAAGCAAGCGTCAGGATGTGACAGTTAGACAGAGAAATATGGGACGCCTGTTTGCGCCGTGAGAAAACGAAGAGGAGAAGCGGCGATGAAGACGATCAGACCAAAATGCAGTGAACGTCCCCCTTGTTTTTAAAACTCGTAAATCTGTCAACAACCATTCTTACCCACCACCACTGCAAAATAATCTCCTGTCATAAGAAAAAAATTCTAGGGATTATTTCAGTAATTCAGACATTTCGGTACGCGTGAAAATCAATTTCCAGTTGCATTTGCTACCAAATTTTCTTATAGGCTACATAAATTATACAGAATAGAAAATTCACAATACAGCATTCACATAATTATTTCATATGTTTTGATACATAACTTGTTTAGGACAAGAAACATTCTGGTTAGGACTTGGTAACAATAAACAGGCCGAGTAGGAATCGCAAAAAGCTATTTGAATATGAATATGCTCCAGCATATTTAACATGCAATAAACAATTTAGCTATGCATTATTAAATAATATAATTAAACAAATAAAATACATAAAGATTCTATCAAAACTGATCAATTTCAGGCCACCTTGTAGTCATTCCTACGGTGGGGTTAATGCACATATTTAAACAGACGCTACATAGAAATACAGCTCTAGAAAGTGATGGGGTCAAATATCATATGAGGACAGTTTATGCGTGCAAGGTCTTCCAGGTTTTCATAAACATTATACGTGGTGCATTCGAAATGCCACGAGTCCCACCCCGATACTACAATATAGCGACGAGTCGCGTGTGCCTTACGCCGTCCTCTCAACCCCGCCCGGTCCGAGACTACCTCGTGCCCGATGGCTAGTCTGCGTGCCCCGGGTGTGAGCATGCGGATCGCAGTGAAAATCCCTTTAATGGTCTTTAAATTCTTAGCTAGTGCACGTCTTTAAAAGGCGATCCTGTCTTTATTGCTTAATTAGGGCTGGCGAAAGGTGGAGAAAATGGTTCAGGTTGTTTAATTAGTCCCAGGGCATTTCTATGAATACTCTCACAACACCAGGCCGCCAAATAAAAGAAACGGAGACAGAAAGTACATAAAGTGTCTATTTGTTGAAACTGCATCTCCCTCCCGTGCTCCTCCTCACTGGTTACTTTTCCCATCGTTTGTTTCCTGTGAAAACGGGATGCCAACCTGACATACAGGTAACGATGTAACCTGATCACCCCAGGATCAAACATACAGTCAGGCAGAAAATGGCTAGGTCAGTTATGGGGGTGGGGAGCTTCAAAAACCGAGGAGCATGATCAGGAGTTGAAGGGGGGCTTTGATTTTTTCTCATTTGTTTTGTTATACCTCGGTTCCCATATTGGCCTGGCCAGAATATGGAGAATACAGTGTCTATAAAGCTCAGGCAGAGGATCAATTAAGAGATGCACAAAACCTCTTTTATTGCATTGGTGGTTGTAACATTTTTACTAATTTAAAACACCAAGGTAAGAGAAATACGTACAAAAACAACATGCACCCCCACATTTACAGATGGCCTGACTTTACAGTCGCCCCCTATTGCAGGGGAGGATAACTGCCACACTAAATCTGTGGTGTCCATGGTAAGGGCATAGTATCGGTGCATGTGTGGTGTCACGCTAAGCTTCCTTTCCTACATGCATTTCGAAACCTCAGCATAATCACCCTCGGAAAACAAACCGAAGTGCACTTGAGGGGAAACCCGCAGAGGCAGCACTCGAGAAGGCGTGAAGGCGAGTCGACCCGAGACGGTGTCACGGAAAGACGCAGTCAAATCGCTAGAAGTTCGTGTGCTTCGTAAACCCGAGTCGGTGGATCTGGCCGCTGCTTCGAACGTCACTTAGACGCATTCTGGAGCTCTTGAAGGAGCGACTATATGATATCAATTACTGTGTTTATAAAACGCATATTATACCCTTATTTATGACACTTTAAAAAACATCACTGACGCGCTAAAAGACATGACTGTTCGGGCTGGCAGCTGAGGGAAAGCCGCGACGGCGTCAGGTGATTTTCCTTCATTATTTGTGTTTACCCTCGGCGTGTGTCTCCCCGGGACTGACGTCTCTGGTTTCCCGCGTCCTCTGCATCAGCGCGCGAGCTGCTCCTGAGTCCCCCCACATATTTGTGTTTCCCTCCTTGCTTTGACCACAATTAGCCAGACTCATTTTACATGCGCAAAAGTGCAAGACGATGAAAAGATTGATAATCTATATTTATTTTCCCCCTTATATTCTTCAGACAACGATTGGCTTCTTTATAAAATGCTATATGTACAAAATGTGTCCCTGCAACCGCTAAATAAGTAGCTGGAAGTTCGATAGGTCGACAGATGTGGAGCTTTTTTTATATATCAAACTTCAAATAAATAGAAGTATTTTATGCATACATATATATATATATATATATACATACATTTGTGTGCGTGATAAACCATTCATCAAGAACGCATCAAAAATTTTCCTGACCAGAAGTAGCTACACAAGTGGCCAAAATTGTGGAAACACCTAGCATTTTTGCGTTATAAATTACTGCTATCATTACTATTGTTATTGATTTACAAACAATCAAAGGATGTTACAAATATCATACATGGGGCAATTAAGTAACTGGAGCAACAGTTGAATAACGTTCAGCAGTCTTTAAAAATTGGAAGTTTCCACAATTTTGTCCATTAGTGTATGTACAAAGTTTACATTGCAAACATTGTAGATGTCATCAACACAGCCTTTTTCTGAGGGTATAAATTGGTTCCATTTGCCCTATCTGCCACAACCCAGTTGGGGGGGGGGCATGAGGAACAGCACTGACTTTTTATGTAGGTTAATACCAAGTGAAGGTCAGAGTTGTGGCTTGGGGCAGCCTCAGTCCTGCTGTCCACCCCGCCTGTCTGTGCTGGCCGTGTGACACGTGCGGGACTCGGCAGCGACACCTACATTGAGGCATGGTTGCCATGGTTACCAGGAATCGGCCCCATGGGTGTTCTAGACCCCGGTGAGGGCTGTTTGAACGATGCCGGGGCTGTTTATCCCACCAGAGCGACGGGGTGTTTCTCTTTTCCGGAATTTTCCTTTGCGAGATGACATCAGCCTCCAGTGGATGTGTCAGACTCCACCGGGCAAAAATTATGGGATGGAAACTATGGTAGCTCTTTAGATCCGTTCTGTGTTATAAGACGATTCCCTCAAATAATGAAGATGCAATGTGTCAACATGATAAAATTGGACAGTTCACGTGTATGATGGACTTGCCGTGTAATCCTTTGTATTTCTCTGGATGAGGACCTCCATTGGGAAAGGGAAACATCACACTGGGCCTGTAGGAAGGGACTCGGTCATTGTGCTTTTACACATTGGCAAATAAATAACTAATGGGCTTGCCAGGATCCCAGGCATTACCTGGAGGACCTCTGCAGAGTAGAACATCCTAAGCTGAGCAGAGGCCGACCTTTTTGAAGGTGGGGGCCCCCGACCTAACGTACAAGTGGTGGACGGACCCCTCAAACAGACGTCACAGGATGAGGAAGGGTTAGATAGGCTGTTTGTATGGGAGGTGATCCAGCGTAATCGAAATGGTGCCAAACCGTCTACTTCATTAGCCTGGCTATTACCAAGTGCCGCTAAAATGTGTGTGTGTGTTTTGGGACTGAGCAGGGGCCGCGAGGCGTCGTTAAATGTCGCTGATCCCCCACCCCCAAACGCTGACGGAAAGCAGATGCCAGCGATGTGTTAAAGGACGGTCTTGTTGATAATCAACTTGCTATTAGAGAACTATGTGTCCGTGGTCCGGGGCCCACAGAGGATTACATCAGTCAATCCCTCCAGTGCGTGTGCAGCAGGCAGAGAGAGAGAGTCACTGGAAAGTCCCCCCCCCCCCCCCCCGAGAGGGATGGATGTAGCAAATTAGTTCACACTGTTTATCACCCCTTACATCAGGCTCTCTCCACTTATCTTTTCTGTCACCCCCCCCCCCCCCTCCCCCCCCCCCCGCTCCTCCATGTGCGGGGGGCGAGGGGCAAGCTGGGCGCGCCCCCCCGCCGCCGTCTCCAGCAGGC
>JAABNY020000115.1:1468938-1491655 GCA_015164015.2 Brevimyrus niger | reverse complement strand
TAGCAACGCAAACACGAGTAGTCATGGTCGCAGAAACAGACAGAGATGTTAATATCGGGACATAAGCGTGGGGCGGGAAAGGAGAGGGGGGGGGGGGGGGGGGGGGGGGGTGTTGTTCCCTTTTTCCTATGAGCCCCCGCCATCCAAAAAGTCTGTGCACAGCATCAGTTAGAACCAAACTGAGATCTAAACTTACACAAAAAGTGGAGACATTGACAGCATCTAACCGGTGTGTTCACAGTGGTTTCCACTGACAAAATAAAAACGTCTGTGACATTCACTGCCTACTGAAAATCCCGCACAACTATCTCCACAATAACGCATTTAATAGCTTCAGAGACCCATCCTCGGATCTGCTATTGTTTCGGTCCACTGCCAGGTGGCAACAGTCGCGGGGTATCCTCACAGACCGCAAGCAAACACTCTCCTCAAAGCAGCAAAGCCTCCTTCATCATCAATGAGACTGGCAGAATCTCGACAGAAGATATCCATTGTTCCCGAATAATCGACATCTTCCTCAGATGTTTATTACGCATTCGAATTAATCAAATGAGCGGCTAGGAACTGTGTGGCTTTCAGGAACTGTGTTTATCGCCATCGAGCAGACTTCACCCATAGGACTGAAACACGTTCACGCGTTTAAATGACATTCTCATTAACAAAACCCTTAGGACGACCCCCCAAGCAAAGCTTAGCATGGAGAAAAAAAAATACATAAAGGAAATCATAGGACAATTAGTTTGGCGCCATTAACGGCGAAATTACAATCCAGCAATCTTTCCCGTACAATGCATTTCAAGAAAAGGCAGCGTTTTCGGAATATTTGAACACACCGGAGATATTCCGAATGCGGACTAATGAAGACGCAACTCAGAACAAAAAATCAATTCAGAACAGGGTGGTTTTAATGAGTTTGAGACGCCATCCATGTTCGCCAAACAGCAGTTCTTCAGCAAACCTACCGGTAACTGCTAAAATAAACGCCGACGTGAAGTAGGAGAGATGTAACGACACGCTTCCAAAGGATAGCGGAGGATCATGCTGGGCCCTGGTGTTCCAGCATCTCCGCATTGGCTAGTCAAACGGGCTGAGATCTAGTGATTAGTGTAGTACAGTATAATAGGGTTTCTTGCATTGTTCGCTCACGCATGAGACCACAGAGGGTCTCGACCCTAACCATAACCCTAACCTTAACTCCATTAACATGCCCTGCAGAAGCTTTCCCGTTACCAGTGGGCACATAGATGAATTTGTTTCGATGACAGTTGAATTTAATTTCAAATAAAGAGAGAGACGTCTGGGACCCGGGTTCGAGTCTCCGCCTGGGTCGCATGTGTGTGGAGTCTGCATGTTCTCCCCGTGCCGTCGTGGGGTTTCCTCCGGGTACTCTAGTTCCCCCCCCACAGTCCAAGGACATGCCGATGCTGATTGGAGTTGCTAAATTGCCCATAGGTGTGCATGTGTGAGTGACTGGTGTGTGAGTGTGCCCTGCGATGGGCTGTCCCCCTGTCCAGGGTTGTTCCCTGCCTCGCGCCCGTCGCTTCCGGGTTAGGTTACGGACCCCCCGCGACCCAGTAGGATAAGAGAGTTGGAAAATGGATGGATGGATGGAGAGAGACATTGAGAGTATAGCTAAAGGACAGACTAAAGTCATAGGGTGACCAGCTTTGATCAGGTAGGTGGAGTAAGATTTTCCATTCCAGACAAGTCTGCACACACATGCACATGCATTTACATGTATGTAACGGTATTGCTACCTTATAGTAAGAATGTGGCTCAGTGGACTAAGCGTCTGTGTCTGCGACCAAAAGGTTGCCGGTTTGAGCCTGCCCACAGCACATCATCATGTCCTGGAGCAAGGACCTTGACCCCCAGCATTTCTGGGTGCTGCTGTGGCTGGCTGGCCTCCGTGGCCAGCTTGCTTTCACTTACAGAGAGAAGTTGGGAGCGATTTTTAAGTTATGTTAAAAAAAAAAATCATCTGTAAAGATCGCAAAATACCCCAACGCTTTTCATGTGTCTAATGTTAGGGCCTATGATGGAAAAATACAGATTTGCCACAAGATTTCTCGCGTGAGCTTGAGAGTCTCAAAGTGAATATCACGCCAGGAGCAGGAGAGCCGGCAACCCAAAAGTCAAATTGTGATTATGTGGGCTGAACTGCAGTAGAGCACATACTCAAGTGGCACCAAAGTGTGGGCTATTCAGCCTGCCCGGCACCGTTCGACAGGAGCCTAAGAAGAGTGTTTTGCTAATTGCTTAATTAATTCAGGAACCACACTGGTGTGGAAGCATCTCTTTTTATGTTTCCCTCATTTACTCAGTTGATTGCTTTATTTTGGCAGTTACCTGCATATATTAGGAAGATTATCAGTGTGCAGCTTAAGCAACAATAACAGCAGAGTTGTGTTCAGCAGTAGTAGTGACTGCTATCACTGCATTACTCCCTCACCTCCTAATCCGGGTCTTAGACGGTTATCGTAGCCATCCAGAAGTCTGTCGAGGATTCTTGTGAAGAGAGTGATGTTGTTTTTGAAAGCATCTGTGGTGGGGTCAGCCTCAGCACACCTGGGGAGCAAGGACAACAAACATAGCTGAGACGTTCCTCCAGAGCAAAGAGCAAGGACAACACACGTAGCTGAGACGTTCCTCTAGAGCAAAGAGCAAGGACAACACACGTAGCTGAGACGTTCCTCTACAGCAAAGAGCAAGGACAACACACGTAGCTGAGACGTTCCTCTAGAGCAAAGAGCAACGACAACACACGTAGCTGAGATGTTCCCCTAGAGCAGAGTTGGGCAATCTTATCTGGAAAGGCCCAGTGCGTATGCAGGTTTTTGGAGTAACCTTTAGGTCAGCTGTTCAAACCCGAGTATGAGGACTCTTCAGCCAATCAGTCCTCTAATTTGTAATTTAATTAGGGTGTTGGCAGTGAAAACCAGCATACACACCGGTCCTTTGCAAATAAGAAGGCCCACCCCTGCTCTAGAGCAAAGAGTAAGGACAACACACATAGCCGAGACGTTCCTCTAGCGCAAAGACCGAGGACAACACACGTAGCCATGAAATTCCTCTAGAGCGAACGCTTCACAAATTCAAGAATGCAAACAACAGAGTCTCTACGAAAAAATAACCAACAATTCCAAAACACACATTCATTATCCGAGCATTTTCTGGCAATTCATGTTGTCGTCTGTGGGATATCATGGGCAACTGAGTCACTATAATGAGATACAAATTGTCCCAGTCAGCTGGCTTGCTCAGTGCAGTGGAATGACACATTTTAACTGTCACCTAAAGTTCTCATGGTGATTTATACGTTGTAACAAACTCTTTCGTTTCAGTTCAAGGACAAGCTTGAGGTGAGGTCTCCCTCCTCTGTCATATATGCCCTCCTAGTTCCTGTCATATATTGAGCATCCAGGTTCCCGTCACACGTTGCTAGACAGCTGACAGAGCTGAACCCAAAGGCAGCACTTTTCGCCGCCCACGCTCATCAGAATTTGCTTCACTTTCATTTCCACAGAGCGCATCCGACGTTCTAGTAAACTTTTTTTCTGCCTATCTGACTAGATCTCATTTGTAAATTTCTTATGTTTTTTTTATGAATATTCATCCGCTGGCTGCAGCTCTGACAAATAAACTCTCTACAGTAACCCAGAGGACTTTCTAGATAATTCACTAAAATCCACAAGTCAACCTATTTTTCACTGTCAGCTTCACATACACGATGCATCGAGTCATACACTGAGCTGAAATATTGTTCTCATTGCTCATAGTGCAAATGAAAAACATTATGTAATACAATATAAATGCTACGACATAAACATAATATAGACATGACATTTTAGGACAAGACATTAAAATAGAGACAGACGAATAGAGCTAACCACCCGACTGATTGGAAAGGCTGGCGCAAATCGGTACAAAAGTTTGGCACTGAAGCAGAACATGCAATAAATAAATTGACTTAGTTATGGTGTCGTGAGTCCAAAACTATCAGTTCTTTAACAAACCGATTTAAGTCCCTGAAGTATGAATATTTCTGTTACACTCCCATTAGCTTTGGGGTTTCACGATGGGCAGATTGCAGGTCCCAGCTGAAGTCCACACCACAGTGTGCGTTTTCTCTTTGTATTCACTCCCAATCCTTTTAGGAGATCTGATCTCCTGCCACAGAACAAAGACATGCTGTCTACGTGAACTGGTGAGTGTAAACTGGTCTTAAGACATGACCGTGTGAGGGCCCGTGACATGCACCTGATGCTTCCAGGGACAGGATTGGCACTCTCCTTGGTGGTGGAGCTGCGCAGAACGTTTTTCTCCCGCGACTATTGCTATTATTGCCTATTTTCCTTTTACGCTGAATATGCCGTCGAATATGTCGTTTATTTATTTATTTTTTTAGGAAGGCAGCAATAGGCTCAGCTGGGAACGCAATCCCTCAAGCTGTCAAAGTAAGAGTCGTATGTAAGTGTCGAGATTCCCCCCCCGGCCGACGCATCAGGTGCCGGAGAAACACGTGCCCGGCTTCCCCTCTAAATCTGGCGCTTGTCACTGTTACTCAGCTACTGACAGCGCATAACGTGCCTCCGCCATTCTCCGCTGTGCCCACTTGCCCTAAAAATAGTGAAGTTATGTAATTTTCTGGTAAATGAGCGTGTTATCAAGCTCCTGCATCTGGTTTTAAGGCATAGGAGTGGCTCCTGTCACGTCAGTTAATTTGCAATTCCCCCCAGAACATGGACGTAACATCCCCGTATCAGATCACAGCAGCCAGGCAAATAAATAAATAAATAACTGAGCAGGAAATTAAAATATTTTTCTTCACATCGCTGTCCCACTCCGGAGTAGTGGAGGGGTTTTTAACAAAGCAGACAGTATTCTCATAATAAACTCTGGGTGCATTTTTACATTTGCATTTTACAATCAATGATAGTCTTATCGATCGGCTACTCTTAATTGTCGCCAGTCTTCTACATTAAAATTGCTGAACACGTTTCCTACGCCGTGGCTCGCCTGTCCTCGCGTGTACAGCACATCCCACTCACAATTAACAAGGCGGACTACATCTAAAACCGCATAACTTAGAAATAATGCAAAAGAAGATTGCAGAACCATCACTCTTCCCTCATTTAAAAAAGCCCCAATGAAATCGCACGAACGAAAAGAAAAGAAATCCTTGCACTCTATATTTGAAAATGTAATCGCAACATGTCAGGGTTTGGTAAAAGGGAGGTTGATAAATCAGATTGCTCTGTGGTTTGAACTACAGATGAGGAGATATAAAGCACGGCACGCCCGATCCACCTTGTTGTATTTTACTTAACAAAGAAGTGCTTGTCGACTCCCGGAGCGCTCCGATCCGGATCCGTGGAGCTGCATGGTATCTCCACCTAGAGGAGTTGCGTCCGAGCGCATGCTACACGGATCTCCCCCTGTAAATAAACCACGGCGGACCTTCTCCCTTTCTCCCATCTCCGTGAAATCTGCGATTATTTGAATTTCGATGCCTCTTGCCCTCTTTTTTCAGACAGTTTCAGTTGCGCTGAATCCAATTAAAAGCATCCGCGAAAATAAGAGGCCGGTACCAGACACGGTACATCGTGTTCGCCAGGCATAATAACAAAAGAAGCAAAAAAGCAAAGTGTAACCCTTACCTTTTATGCCAAAGCACCATTAAAGAAAGGCAGACGAATAAACAGCGGGTGTCAAATACTCTTTCCCTCATAGCTGGCATTTACACCTACACAAATAGACACAAAGATGAAATTAGAAAGATGCGTGCGTTACACCACAAGAGACAAAGCGATCCAATTCACCCCCAGAAAAATGCATTAAAGTGCAAATGCAATACACCATATAAGGGGAAGTACAGTTTTCAGCTTCGTAGAATAAAGCTGTTGCTCTAGATATCTGTAGCAGGATAAATTGTTACGTTACATATATCTTGGCAATAGTTATTCTTAATGCCTGTCGCGTTGTTGTAAACACAGGGAATTCCATAAGATAACTTTGGAGGATCTTCTCCCTCACCCAGCGACGTTATAAAACATCTGCGCACATGTGGATCTGTCGTTTCAATTGTTTTTTCTCTCCCTCACAGTTGTTGCTTAGAGCATTCTCCAACGCATTAATAAATTAATGTCTTACACAGGTGGCAGGAGAAATTTAAAGCAAAGCTACTTAGTTCTGCCTCCCAGTAGCCGAGGTGCTGCTGCCGCCTTACCTGGAGGAAGGTCGTCTTTTCCTTGTAGTTATCCAAAGAAGATGCCAAAGTTGAACCCAGAAGCGCTGTAGCGCAATAAGCGGCGTTGAGCGTGGTGCTGGCGAAGCCCCGGGGGGCGTGCGCGGAGCAGTCGGGAGCGAGCCTGGATCAAGTGCCAAGAAATCAGTGAAAGCCCCGCTGCTGTCTGCGCATCGCGGAGCCTCACTCTCAGACCGCGCCGCTATCTCCGCCTGGATGTCCCCGATCACTGCATCTTTCCCACTCCGTCGGTAAAAAATTTGCGCACCTCGAACCGGCGAAACAAAACTACAAAGAAAAAAAGAAATCCGGGGAAGGGGATACCGGGTCCTAGAGCTGGCCTTGTTTATGTCTGCGCCATGCTACACTAATCTTTAAGTATTGCGCTGGTGCGCGATCGCCGTAGTGGAATTGGCACACTATGTGCTGTTCCATGAAATACCGGCGTGACAGTCTGTGAATTATTAAGGGAATGCAAATAATCCCCCCCACCCCCCAGTATCACCACCACCCCCATCTAGTGCGTTTCCTGTACAATTGAGTGCAATTCTAGTTACAGCCGGTGTGTTGACTGTTGAGCGCAAACTGAAGATCGTGCGCCAGAAGGCACGAAGAAACACCCATTTTAATTAAAGATTAAATACGACGTGTATGTAGTTCTGGAATAGGCTAGGATTCTCCGTCATTTAAAACCCATACATGTTGTGGTGTCAGCTAGTTGTGTTGTGTATGTGAATTATCCACTTGTTATTAATGTTATTGAGGATCCTAGCATGGCATCTTTTATAGTAACATTGTCGGTATTATTTCATGTACTGTTTCGGGGTGTTCAAAGGCTTTTTTGTTATTGGGATAGCTTGGTTCACCGCGGGAGGAGTTCAACGTGGTTAAAATTCATTATGACCAGAGGCACAAATTCAATTGAAATGCAAGGCAACCGCCTTCCAGACAACAGCCTTTAACGCGGGATCAGCTCAGTATTAACATACGACCGCAAACTACTGTGCGCCAAAATTTCATACAGGCAAATCAATGTACGCATAATGAGGGTTCCCCGCTCAGGTAAATTTGTATTTTATTCTCCGCTTTCAGAGTTTGTTAAAAGCCGTTACACTCATCAGACAGGAACCAACTTTACTCCCTTCCACACTTTTCCCTTAGATCTTAATCAGAAAAGGCATGCAATATTCATTTTATACGCCAGGATTGCACAATCTATTATAGTGCCATTTTTTTAATGAAGGCTAGACCATAAGTAGGCGACGTATGCTAATGAAGTTGAATTTGAAATCTTTGGTGATACGCAAAACCTCAAAGTAACCGGAAAAGAAGCTAGAATGTAAAGATGCGAGCGAATCGCTTAGAGGGAGTGAGAACAGAAGCGACATCACGATTCCCTGTTTTTCTTTGAGCGAAAAACGATGTTCCTAGTATTATAATTGCAACATTTTTGGCAGAAACAATGGCTAGCCTTATTAATATTTTATATTGTGTTACTTTTTTGTTTTTATTTTTTTCCTTTCGACATGTGTACACATTGAGAGTTTGTTTTGAACGTTGTTTTTTTTTTTGCACAATGCATTTACAATTTAACGGCTTGTGACTCTCCTCCTTTTTCTTAATGAGATTTAATGGATTCAATTATGTCACTGGCTCACCATTCTGGATTAAAGTCCACATCATTCCAATACGCAATGAAAAAAAAATGAAGCCGTACTCTTCCTATAGCGTTTGTTCTGAAATTATGTAACACTTCCAATAAACCTGGCCACAAGGCCTTGAAAGCACCTCATGGTCGTGCGGTAGCGGTATAGAGGGCCCATTAAAGATTATACCACTCTTAATTCTGTTGACTAAACACACAAAAAAAAGTAAATATAGCTTGATTGTTAGAGGAGTGTCAGATGCAAACATCTTTGTGTTCAACGAAGCACCAGTAGTGCTAGTCAGTTACATGTACAATCTCAGTGGTCTGTACTTATAAATAAATAAATTGATTCCCCACAGAATGGGAATGAAGACGGTAGGACAACAATATCTACAGTAACAAAGTGTCAGGCAGAGAAACATACACGCAAAAAGGTTTTTTGTGAGGCTTGGGGACTTTTGGCAGGACCACCTCCTCTCACTGAAAAATTCACAGTTACCCTTCCTATTGTAATGTGGGATTGACCTCACTATAGTTTGCCCTGGCAGAGCGCCCCATGCAGGTCGTCCCCAGCCCATCCTCTGTGGCACTGTTTCCTGCTTGGCTCACTGGTACCCAGTACTAGGCCACTGCTTATGGTGAATGGTTATGATAAATGGAGGATGTGAATAAAAACGACTTCCGGCTCCTCGGGAAGTCGAAGAAGATCACGTTTCAGTGTCGTGCCTCAGAGCTGTTGGCTGTCACACGCGGCGCTCTGGTCCTTTGCCGCGTATCCGATCCCTGCGGGCACCCTGAAGTTCTCCGCTTCTCCTTCAGGTTTCTCTGGGTTAGGCCACCGCTCTTGCCTCCGCCTCTGGCCGGCCGGCCGGTCCTGCACCCTAAGAGCCGTCCAGGCAACTTTCATTCCTTCCTGTTTTCCACTGATTACGCCTCATGCCATCCCCAGCCCTTCTAATTGAACCGCGGCCTCGTTGGGCCGCCGCCGCAGCGGATCTGTGCTTT
Organism: Brevimyrus niger; assembly: GCA_015164015.2. Classification (NCBI taxonomy): domain Eukaryota; kingdom Metazoa; phylum Chordata; class Actinopteri; order Osteoglossiformes; family Mormyridae; genus Brevimyrus; species Brevimyrus niger. Next base: position 1,482,755 of record JAABNY020000115.1, on the reverse strand, counting down.
TCTTCATACCGTGTATTTCCGTTTCATGCCGTTGAGACTGATTTTTCCCAAATATCGCAGAGCTACATGGACACCTTAGCGATCAGGGCAAGGAAGGAAAAAAAAAAAAAGTATCTGAGAGGGGAGAAAAAAGCAAGATTGTTAAGATTAGGATTCATCTTCTGCATCTGCTGCTGATTAGATGTTGCAAAGTGTGGTCTCCACAGTATTTGAGCAGACATGAATCTGCATTCATTCTCAAGGCTAACAGAGAAAGTCAGGTCTAAAGACAGAGCATCTTTGCTGAATTGGCCCTGTCTGTGGCTCAGTGGGCTTCACCTCTGTGTGTGTGACCACATGGTTGCCAGTTTGAGCCCAGCCTCCCCACTTCTGTGGGTCCTTGAGCAAGGCCCTTAACTCCCCGGCCCCCTGGATGCTGCTATGGCCAGCTGCCCTTTGTGGTCAGCTTGCTTTCACTTACAGAGAATAAGCTGGGGGAGGTGTGAAAAGAATTTCCCCATGGGGATCAATAAAGTATCAATTGTTATTAAATGTTGGATTCTCATGTGACATGAACGCTAAAATTATATTGCATAGTCCTCGGATCTCAATAAGGGTGTTTTCATAAATTTCTTGGAAGTATGCAATACCCTGAAAATCCAAATGGAAAACCAAGATGGGGGGGGGATTATGGCTGATGATTTTAAACAAAGGAGCGAATCTCAGATAACTGTAAAATTAGTCTTTCGAAAGGCGGAGATCCCTGCCAGCGAGGACTCGAAGTGGCAGATGGCTTTTCAGTCTTGTTAGTCAAATGCAGAATTACTAACGATGCTGTGAGGAGTTACCTCCAGTTGCTGATCCTTTAGCTTGCCATAAGGTCTATGCTTGAGAGAGCGCTTATGCACCCGAAACGTCCTTCAGCGTGTCTGTGATGTAGAATGAATGAGCCCTTCAGAGACCATTAGCTAACCCTGTGCCAGGCGTTCAGAATGAGGACTGGCGGCCATGATTATCATGTGCTTAAACGAAACATCAAGTGTAAAAGTGAAAGTAACTTTGTTCCAATACGTTGCCTTGTTCCCTGTAAATCTCCTTGCTGAAATCAGTTTGTGAACCAAGAGCATGTGAAAAGATTCATTTAAAAAAGATTCATTTAAAAAAGGAGACAGGAATCATAAATTAGTATATTAATTTGGGTTGAAGCTCCCGTTCACCTCAGCCAGTATTGGTGCTCTTCCACACTCCAAAGTTTGAGCATTGCAACTAACTATTTATTATTTTTTTCACATTTTTTTCCCTCTTTGAAACATCTGCTCTCTTACCCTGGCATAATTAAGATGACTGATGGTAAAGTTCTATGACCAAGCTGTCCTCCGTACTACATCATACTGTCATGGAAACCATAGAAACCTCATTGTATCCTTCTTATGATCAAGGAAAACAAGGTAATATACACACATGCAAACTCACATATACACTGTGTACTGAAAAGGGCTAATGATTCAGTATGGCATTAATTATCCTTCAAAATACATGATTTATTTTTTGGCAAATAGAAGGTGATTTATCCACCGTAAATTACGGTCGGTGTAGTTATTGCTTATAATAGATTAACATATTCAAAATAAGCTCAACGCAAAATAATCAATTGCATATCGTTTTCTAATTCATCATGTTATTGGACACTTGTGTCAGCACAAATCACCATTACTTATGTACTTGTGCTTAAATTAACATGCTATTGTTCTTGAGACTGCAGAGAAAATTGACATGAGCAGGTTTTAGTAGCCGTGATCTGGACAGGAGTACATGAGATCGATGGCTCAGGTGTAAGGCCTGGTTCACCGGCAGAGCCTGCAAGAAAACAGCTAGAAGCACGTTCATCCATTATGAGGCCTGGTTTGCAAAGAGCAATTATGTAGCAGTTTCTGAATGGGTGATTACTTGGGTTATATAATGGTGATAAGTAGTTTGTTTTTTACAATGTCTTTTCTATTTTCTCTGCAGACATGTTTCTCCTCTTTCCCTAACATTCACCCTGAAGCTCCAGAATGCTACTGAATTCACTGATTGTCCCGATTGATTGGACACAGAGAAACAAAGTGATCATTTTTTTTTTCTGTTACACAACAGAAACCTGCTCTCCCATTTACAGTGAGAAACAGCAAAAACAGAGTTTTAATAGACTGCTCTCCTGTAAAATGCTGGACTACAAACAGCTGGCTGCATGTTATTTACTGGTATTGTCTGTATTTTTCCAGGAATATAACCTACTTGTAGAAAGGTTGCCATGACATTTGATTTTGGTGGTAAATGTCCTAGCCGGGCCATCAGAGTGGACCCCCATGGCAGCATAACCGACTCTTATTTATTTTTATTTTTCCTTAAATATTTTTGCATCTATCTTTTACTGGCGCTGGGTCACGGTAAGCTGGGAGCCTATCTGAGGACACGTGGGTCATGAGACAGGGGTGCCGTGCCAGTCCATCGCAGGGAGCACACTCACAGCACGTGTGGTATGCCCACGAACAAGAGCAAACACGGAAATATGGGCAGAAGATGCAGTTTCCTCAAACTCGAACACAGCTTTGGATGGAATCATGATTACTGTGCCAAACACTGAGCCAGTGCGCTTTAAAATTGTCCCTTCATTTAACACCATCAGTAAATAAAATTAATACTGTAAAAAATGTACAACATGAACAAGATCTAGTAGCGGAATGCAGCACCGGAGGAGTTAACTTCATTTAACAGTCAGTATTTTCGTCATTTGTCATTTTTGGACTGATGACCTTTTACTGCCCCTGTTATAGCAAAATGTTATGTTTGTTTAAATTAATTTAACATGATTTATGGAATCAAGTCTCCAATCTAGCTACAGAGGAGAAGAGCTTGTTACTGGTGCACAAGGTAAATTTGTAAAATGTTACATGTGTAACAAGCATTTTTTTTTATTCCTTTTGAGCTATAAAGGTAAAGTACATCTCTGGGCACGAACACACACACACAGTCAAGTTAGAGATGTGGAGCTGGCTAATTCCTGCAGGGAACTTGTGCAACACAGGGAGAACATGCCAATTTCACAAATTCTATGCCACGGATGGATTTGAACCCCAATACATAAATAGGAAAATGCACTTCCCTCCTAGAACGCTGATGCAGTATACTTCCCAGAACATACATTACTGGTCACATTTACCAATATGGGCATCCATAACTCTTATTTACTTGCACTAATAGGTTACGGCCCCTTCATTGCATTACACATTAACTGGTCCCTACTTTTCTGAAACCAAGAGCTGCAATCTGTCAGTAGTATCACATGTCGAATGCTGACATGAAAACAGCTGCAGATAAAGATTGGAAATTGATCTACTCTAATGGCACCAGCACTACTGAAATGCACGCCAGTGGATATTATCAGCACATATTGTCAGCTTGCTAACTGATTGCTATCTCTTGTGCCCTATGCTGCCTGAGATAGACTACAGACTTGCTCATCACTCTATGCTGAATTGGTAGATTGCTAATTCAGAACCTCTTTGTGTCCAATCAGATGAAAAGACCCAACAATTACCTTTGAAAATCTTCTAAACAGATACTGTCTCTAAGATCAGAGTCATTTTGTTGGTATAATGGACTTTCGTGCAAAATGCACATTGTTTCATGTATCATTCATATGTATGTAATGCACATTGTTTCATGCATACTTCATAACACATAATGCATATTGTTTCGTACATCCTTCATACAGTATGTGCCTAATGCATGTTTTTTCATGCATCCTTCATACGTGCGTAATGCATATTGTTTTGTGCATCCTTCATATGTACATAATACATATTGTTTCCTGCATCTTTCATATATATGTAATGCATGTTGTTTCTTCCATCCTTCATAAGTACGTAATGCATTGTTTTAAACATCCTCCATACGTGCATAATGCATATTGTTTCATGCATCGTTCATATGTGTGTAATGCATATTTTTTCATGCATCTTTCATATGTGTGTAATGAATATTGTTTCTTGCATACTTCATACATATATAATGCATATTGTTTCGTGCATCCTTGATATGTGTGGAATGCATATTGTTTCGTGCACCATTCATGTGTACATAATGCATATTGTTTTGTGCATTCTACATATGTAATGCATATTTTTTCATGCAACTTTCATATGTCTGTAATGAATAATGGTTTTTGTGTTTTTCATACATGCATAATGCATATTACTAGATGTATCATTTATACATGCATAATGAATATTGCTTCTTGCATCCTTCATACGTGCGTAATGCATATTGCTTTGTGCATCCTTCATATATGCGTAATACATATTGGTTCTGCATCCATCATACATGCGTGATGCTTATAGTTTTGTGCATCCTACATAAGTGCGTGATGCATATTGTTTCGTGCATCATTCATGTGTGCATAATACATATTCTTTTATGCATTCTACATATGTGTTTAATGCATATTTTCTGCATCCGACATATGTGCGTAATGCATATTGCTTTTATGCATACTTCATACGTGCATAATGCATATTGCTTCGTGCATCTTTCATACGTGTGTGATAAATATTGTTTCTTGCATCTTTCATACGTGTGCAATGCATATTGTTTCATGCATCCTTCATACCTCTGTAATGCATATTTTTCATGCAATCTTCATATGTGCATAATTCATATTTCCTCGTGCATCGCTCATATGTGCGTAATGCATGTTACTTTGTGTATCCTTCATACGTGCGTAATGAATACTGCTTGCACATTCTACATACGCGCGTAATGCATATTGTTTCCAGCATCTTTCATACGTGCATAACGCATATTCCTAGATGCATCCTACATATGTGCATAATGCATATTGCTTCGTGCATCCATCATATATACGTAATGCATATTGTTTCATGCATCCTTCATACATACGTAATGCATATTGTTTCTTTCATCCTTCATACATCCGTAATGCATATTGTTTCATGCACTCTTTGTACGTGTGTAATACATATTGATTTGTGCATCCATCATACATATGTAATGCATATTGTTTCATCAATTCTTCATATGTGCATAATTCTCATTGCTTTGTACATCCTTCATACGTGCGTAAGGAATATTGCTTCATACATCCTTCATACATGCATAATGCATATTTTTTCATGCATTTTTCAAACGTGTAATGTTTCTTGTATAATGCATAATGAATATTGCTTCATACATCCTTCATACGTGCGTAATGCATATTGCTTTTGTGCATCCTTATTACGTACATAATGCATATTGTTTAGTGCATCCTTCATACGTATGTAATGGATATTGTTTCTTGCATCTTTCATACGTGCATAATGCATATTGCTTCATGCATCCATCATACGTGCATAATGCATATTGCTTCATGCATCCATCATACGTGCATAATGCATATTGTTTCTTGCATCTCTCATATGTGCTTAATGCATATTGTTTTATGCATTCTTCATACGTGTGTAATTCATACTGCTTTGTGAATCCTTCATACATGCGTAATGCATATTATTTTGTGCTTCCTTCATTCGTGCAAAATGCATATTTTTTCGTGCATCCTTCATACATGCGTAATGCATATTGTTCCATGCATCTGTCATATGTGTGTAATTCATCTAGCTTCATGAATCATTCATACGTGTGTAATGCATATTGCTTTGTGCATCCTTCATACATATGTAATGCATATTATTTCATGCAATCTTCCCAAGTGCTTAATGCATATTGTTTTGTGCATCCTACATACATGCATAGTGGGTATTGCTTCATGCATCCTTCATATATACGTAATCAATATTTTTTCTTGCATCTTTCATACGTGTGTAATGGATTTTCATAGGTGGATCTTTCATGCATGGGTAATGCATATTGCTTTGTGTATCTTTCATTAATATGTAATGCATATTATTTTGTGCATCCCTTATATGTACAAAATGTATATTGCTTTATTCATCCTTCATAAGTATGTAATGCATATTCTTTCATGCATTCTTCATACTTGCGTTATGCATATTGCTTTGTGCATCCTTCTTACATCTGTAATGTATATTGTTTTGTGCATCCTTCATACATGCATACTGCATATTGCTTCTTTTATCATTCATATGTGCGTAATGCATATTGGTTTTGCATCCTTCATACATGCGCAATGCATATTGCTTCATGCATCCTTCATAAGTACATAATGCATATTGCTTCGTGCATCCTTCATATATGCATAATGATTTCTGTTTCATGCTTCCTTCATGCGTGCATAATTAATATTTTTTGTACATCCTTTATTTGTGTGTTATGTATATGACAGCTTGCATTTCTCATATGTGCATAATGCATATTGGTCCGTGCATCCTTCAAACATCCATAATGCATATTGCTTCATGCATACTTTATTCACATGTAATTAATATTCTTTATTGCATCCTTCATATGTGCATAATGCACATTCCATCATGCATCCTGCATACATACATAATGCATATTGCTTCGTGCATCTGACATATATGCATACTTCATATTGTGTTGTGCATTCTTTGTACATGCGTAGAGTATATTGCTTCGTGCATCCTTCATATGTTCGTAATGCAAATTGCTTTGTGCATCCTACATGCGTGCATAACGCATATTGCTTTGTGCATCCTTCATACCTGCGTAATCAATATTGTTTCTTGCATCTTTCATACGTGTGTAATGGATATTCCTAGGTGCATCCTTCATGCGTGCGTAATGCATATTGCTTTGTGCATCCTTCATAAATATGTAATGCATATTACTTCCTGCATCCTTCATATGTGCAAAATGCATGTTGCTTTATTCATCCTTCGTAAGAACATAATGCATATTGCTTCGTGCATCCTTCATACTTGCATAATGCATATTGCCTCAAGCATCCTTTATACGTGCGTAATTATTATTTTTTCTGCTTTCATACGTGTGTGATGATATTGTTTTGTGCATTATTTATACGCCTGTAATGCATATTTTTTGTGCATTTTTCATACACGCGTAGTGCATATTACTTTCATCATTCATAAATGTGTAATGCATATTGCTTTGTGCATTCTTCATACGTGCAAAATGCATATTGCTTCATCTGTCCTTCATAAGTACATAGTGCATATCTTCTTATGTCTGTAATGTATATTGTTTTGTGTATCCTTCTTATATGCATACTGCTTTTATATCATTTATATGTGCATAATGTGTATTGTATTTGCATCCTTCATATGTGCAAAATGCATTTTGCTTCATGCATCCTTCATAAGTACATAATGCATATTGCTTTGTGCATCCTTCATACATGCATAATGCATATTGCTTTGGGCATACTTCAAACGTCCATAATGCATATTGCATCGTGCATTCTTCATACATGTGTAATGAATATTGTTTCTTGCATCTTTCATATGTGCATAATGCACATTCCTTCTTGCATCCTTCATACATACATAATGCATATTGCTTTGTGTATCCGTCATATGTGCATAATTTATATTGTGTTGTGCATCCTTCATACGTGCGTAAAGTATATTGCTTTGTGCATCCTTCATAGATACGTAATGCATATTGCTTTGTGCATCCTTCATAGCTGCGTAATGCATTTTGTTTCCTGCATGCTTCATATGTGTGTAATGCATATTGCTTCGTGCATCCTAAAACACATGCGTAATAAATATTTTTGTCTTGCATCTTCCAGATGTGCGTGATGCATGTTGTTTTGTGTATCTTTCATGTGTGCGTAATGCATATTGCTTTGTATATCCTTTATATGTGCGTAATGTGTATTGCTTTATGCATCCTTCTTATGTATATAATGCATATTGCTTCAAGCATCTTTCAAATGTGCAAAATTCATATTGTTTTGTGCATCCTTCAAATGTGCAAAATTCATATTGTTTTCTGCATACTTAATACGTGTGTAATGCCTATTGCCTCGTGCATTCTTCATATGTGCGTGATGCATATTGCATTATTGGTTCCTTTATACACGTGTTTTATATATTTTTTCTTGCATCATTCACACGCACGTACTACATGTTGTTTTCTGCATCCTTCTTACGTGCATAATGTATGTTGTTTCCTACACATTTCATACTTACGTAAAGCATATTACTTTCTGCATTCTTCATACATGCGTAATGCATATTGCCTCGAGCATCCTTCATACTTCTTTAAGGCACATTGTTTCGTGCATCCCTCATACATGTGTAATGCATATAGTTTCCTGCATCCTTCATATGTACGTAATGTATATTGCTTCACACATCAATCATAACTACATAATATATGTTGTTTCAAACATCTTTCATAGGTATGTAATGCATAGTTTCTTGCATCTTTCATATACATAGAAAACATATACCGACGTATGCATCATATGTGCATAATAAATATTGTTCATGCATCCTTCATACTTCCATAATGCATTTTGCTTTGTGCATCCTTCATATGTGCGTGATGCATATTGATTTGTGCACCCTTCATAAACGCGTAGCGATTTTTGTTTCTGCAGCTTTCATACATGTGTTATGCATATTCCTTTATTCATCCTTCATAAGGATGTAATGCATATTGCTTTGTGCATCCTTCATACTTGAGTAATGCTTATTTATTTGTGCATCCTTCATTTGTGTGTAATGCTTTTTGCTTTGTGCATCCTTCACATGTGCAAATTGCATATTGCTTTATGCATGCTTCATAATTACATAATGCATACTGCTTCATGCATCCTTTATAGGTGTGTAAACTTTCATACATGCTAAACTCATGTTTTGTGCATCCTACATAAGTGCCTAATGCATATTGCTTTGTGCATCCTCCATACTTGCATAATGCTTATTGTTTCATGCATCTTTCATGCAGTCATAATGCATATTCTTTTGTGCATCCTTCATACATGCGTAATGGATGTTTCTTGCATCCTTCAAATGTGTGTAATTTATATCGTTTCTTGTATCCTTCATATGTGCATAATGCATATAGCTTTGTGCATCCTTCATACGTGTGTAATGAATTTTGTGTCTTGCAGCTTTCATACATGTGTAATGCATATTATTTTGTACATTTTTCATATGTGTGTAATGCATATTCCTTCCTGCATCCTTCATATGTGCGTAATGCATATTGATTTGTGCATCCTTAATACGTGTGCAATGCGAATTGCTTTGTGTAGCCTTAACACGTGCGTAATTCAATCTACTACATGCATCCTTCATACGTGTGTAATGTGTATTGTTTCGTGTCTTTCATACGTGCGTGATGCATATTGTTTCTTGCATCCTTCATACATACGTAATGCATATTGTTTCATGCATCCTTCATATGTGCATAATGCATATTGTTTCTTTCATCCTTCATACACACATAATGCATATTGTTTCTATTCAGGTCGATATCATAAGTAGCACATGATTTTTCCATTATTTATTACCAGTTATTTTCTTCTGCGGCATTTTCAGCACATGATGTCTATATAGTTATGAATCCTTAAGCCATGTACGTAAGCCATTCCAAGCATAACAAAAAAATAAGTCACAAATAATCGATGCCTCTGACTTCACCATTTAACGTGAGGAATCTGCATAGAATGGTTTCAAATTGGAGTGGATGATTTAAATGCCTATTGATTCCATTCCATCTCCATTAATTGCAATTGTTAAACTTTGCTTTTTTGATGCTGTCGCAGTTTTTGCTCCACTCAAGACTTCCTAGAGACTTTTACAAGGATTTGTGAAAGCAGTTCTGCAGAGTCAAGAACCTTCCCTGCAGTATAATTGATTATACATTTATTTTTTGTTGCGGCCCCGGAAGGCTATTTAAGTTTTGCATCAGCCAGCAATCCCAACACAGAGGTGGAGTAAACTTTCTGGCTGTGGACGCACCTAAACTTCCACTTAAGCCTGCTTTAGGAAAACAAAATCTTTGACATGCCAAAAACTGCGACGTAAAACTACAGTCACATGGTTAGCTTTTAATCACATGGTGAAATTCAGACTTTGACTAACATGCTCTCCATAAGGCATGTATTAAAACTATCCATCCATTCATTCATCCATCCATCTTCTAGCTACTTATTCTTTATACAGTTGTGGAAACAAATAAAAAATTGTTCTTAGTTTTATGATAGACTCCTGCCTCATGTTTGGCGTGGGGGTGCATGGGGGTGCAGCGTTTAGCACTGTTCCTTCACACCCCTGCGATCTAGGTTCAAGTCTCTGCCAGTGTTCCATGTGTGTGGAGTTTGCATGCTGCATGTTGTTGTGGTCTTTCATCTTGTTTCTCCTCATGATCCTAAAACATACTGAGGCTAATTGGAGTTACCAAATAGCCCGTAGCTGTGAGTGTGCCCCGTAATATGTTGGCTCCCTGCTTCTGTGACCCTGAGTAGGACAAGAGGTTTTAGGATATGAATGGACATCATTTGGTTTGATAAGAAATAAGACCTAATGGGCAGAGCAGAAGATGTTGGGTGAAGGCTGGCATGCTGTTGGATGTTTTAGGTCCCAAGAAAGTTCATGGTACTTGGCCCTCAATACAGAGAAGTCCAATTACGTTCCAAATTCTTAGGGACCCTGTCAGTTAAGGGCCCTTGGAATCATCCTCCCGACCTACCCCACCCCTCGTGATGAGATTGATCATTTTTTTCTGGCCTCCAAGTCACAGACACAGATGGACTTCAGACTCGCACTAGTGGCTCACTGTCATAGATCCGAAATCAACGAAAAGTCACTCACAAGGCAAATACAACATCTCAGCTCTGCCCACAATCCTCATAAATCACGATCATAGGCAACATCTGTTATAATAATCTTCTCTTTTATTACTTTTCCGGCAAGTTGTCAACCATGCTCCCCCCCCCTTAGACTCCAGGGAACACTTTTGCACGTTTGATTGGGTTTTCGATTGCCCTGTATCCCTTGTGCTTTGAACCATATTGATTTACATGTGATTTATTCTTGTCTGTAAATGGAAACGTTTAGAGGCAGCGAAAGCTTAAATGACCATGTATAGAAATTGATGCTTTGTGTTGTAGGGGGTCCTTTTTTTGTTTTGCTTTTTATTTTAATCCAGTCATTTTTTTTACAGTGTGACATTAAAAAATCTATTTCATCAACCTTTGCCTGTGGGTTTTGAGTAGAAATAACTCTGAAATCCCATTTCATTTAATGCATGACTTCAAAATTACCGTAATGGCAGAGGTATAGGGGCAATAAAAACTCATTAGGCTCCCAACACATAAAAGTAAATTTCCTGCTTTGGTAATTCTGGTTTATTTTTATCATTTTACACCTACTTAGAAATATTTTAATATATGTTGGTCCCCTAACACTCGCCCCAGAGCCTCATCTGTAGGTTGTTTTTCCTAAAACAGCTTCTCTGTCAAGTTCTTTGCTATCTTTATGCAGTGCAAGTCATGAAACCCTAGAGAAGAGGAACTACTGACATGTAGCCAATCATTCACAGGCAACCACAAGAATGACTTATCAAAAGGTGTGGTCACCAGCTCCCCATTTTAACATTTTAACCATTGAATGCTTAACATGTTAAGGACCAGTTCGATTCCAGTACATATGTAAATACTGTAAATGTTAGAAGTCAGGACTGGGAAGTGACATGGACACATAAAGACTGGAGTAAGGCCAAATAATTCAGTTTGAAGTGACGAAAAGCCTGAGTTATTCATCCATTCATCTTCCAGAGTTATTTATCTTCCATAGTTATTCATCATTCATCTTCCAGAGTTATTTATCTTCCAGAGTTATTCATCATTCATCTTCTAGAGTTATTTATCTTCCATAGTTATTCATCCATTCATCTTCCAGAGTTATTTATCTTCCAAAGTTTTACATTCATTCATCTTCTAGAGCCGGGTTCTTCAAATCGGGGCCAAAATTCCAAATCAAGGCCTTTTCTTCAGTTCTCCCAGGTAGTCAGTTTAATAATTACAGATTCTCATGTGTCAGAGGCTTCACACCTGGCTCACATGTACTGTAAAGGGAAGCTGGAAAACCAGCAGTGCTCGGACCTCGAGGACCGTGATTTGAATAATAGGGTTCCAGAGTTATTTATCTTCCAGAGTTATTCATCTATTCATCTTCCAGAGTTATTCATTCATTCATCTTCCAGAGTCATTTATACCTTTCATGTTCCAGAATTATTTATCAATTTCTTCCAACCGCATATTCATTAAAGAGTCTTCAGAGTCTTGAAGCACATGCTAGGGAGCACTAGGCACATCTTGGATGGATTGCACGATGTGCATTATGGGTCATATTGGGACAGCAATTCACTGAAATTCTGAAATGTCTCTTTTGATTGTGTTTGGAGGAAACCAGTCAATCCATAATAAACCAGCCCAGCATGGGATGAAGGTGGAATCTCCACACTTATCAAACAGGAGAGTCAATCCCCCAACACTGGAGCTGTGATCATTCTCCACCTTACAACCATGCCAGCCAGCTGAGAAGCACGTTATAACAGCTTATAGACAAAAATAATTGGGAAAATATTTCAATCATGTATTTCCATTGGTATAGTTTTCGCTGCCTATAAGTGTGACACTTGATATTACAAACGAGCTATCATTGATTTTTGTGCGAGTAATCAGCCGTGCTGCATATTTTTGGGTGGCGTGGCTGGGAGTCGATGCCTCTAGATGAGTCGGTCGCTATAGAGTGATGGTAGGGATATTTATGGTTGATCATGAAGGAGTTATTATGGCTGTATACGGCTGGTGATAAACTTTATGGCAGGATAGAGGATGACCATGCTAAGCGCTCATGCCAAAGGATGGGAAGGTTGGCCACCTCCGTCAGCAGGTATTCGGGCGGGTATTTTATCCCACTTCCACCCCAATGAAGATGTCTGCCTTCGGTCGGCTCCCCCGTGCACCTCGGTTTTTATCGCTGTCCACGCACAGGCAGAGCAAATCAGAGGTGCGTGATGAGAATGCCCGGGGAATAAATTTTCGGCGAGACCTGTGGGGTGCATTCAAGCAAGGAGAAGCGCCGAAGGAAGGCGTCGCTAGCAGGGCTAAGTACCTGAAATGATCACCGGAAAGCTATTGGCTCACGTCCTGCTGCATGACGTCTCATTTTAATGTCTCAAAATATCCAATGCATGTCATTGGATGCTCAGTTAAATTCTATGACGAGAAATCATCAGCAGTTTAGCGTAATCGAGTTCTAGAGTCACCAAATATGAATGTCAGATGCTTGTACTTATATAGCAGAAGGTTTTGCCCAGAGAAAGTGTGATCTGAGGGAGAAAGAACGGTCAGCCTGGAGCAGCTGGCTTATTTGCTCAAGGGTCCAATGATGATGTTATTATTCCGGCATGTATGGGATTCATACCCACAACCTGCCAGAGGTGGACATTCCAGGCCCAGAAAGTAAAAATGCAGTCCAAGATTTTGCTTCAACCGAGCAGCAGAGTACTCTGTGTCTGTGACTCGTTATGCTGAAGTGGTTGGTTGAAACAAAATCTTGGACTGGATTTTTACTTTCTGGACCTGAAATTTCCACCTCTGCAACCTCCTGGATGCAGACACAGATCCCCAACCCACTGAGGTACACACACAATATCTCAGGGTACTGAGAGCTAAGCAGACCAGTATGCAGTCTGTGACTTGTGAATCCTGTTCGTTCTCTTTTCTCGATTGACACATTGTGGGAAATCACCAACAAATTATCTTACACAAAGTCAATAACTTTTATCCGCTAAAACATTATTATTATTATTATTATTATTATTATTACTATTATTATTATTATTACTGAAGTGATTCTGAGATATGACATGGT
>JAABNY020000115.1:1450089-1465325 GCA_015164015.2 Brevimyrus niger | reverse complement strand
ATGTGATTGGTTGATTAGATAATTGCAATAATGAGAAATTGAACAGGTGTTCCTAATAATCCTTTAGGTGAGTGTATGTTACATACAGTATTATTATATTACATTCTCCAGAATAACAATGGTGAGAGACTCATCGCTATGTGTTGCATAATTTATTATTACTTCTGTACATGCATTACATTCTTCATAATAACTGAGGAGAGACAAGTTTTGCTTTCTCCAAAGGGATTTTATGCAGCGCATAACTCTCCAATAAATAAATTAATGGTAAAGATGTGTTGTTGTTTTTTTACAAACCATCTAGGAAAACAGTAAATTATTTTTCTTAAGACACAAGGTAAACTTCTTTAGTCTTTCATTTATCCATTCATGTCAAATGGAATTGATTGTACCCGTGCTTGGTATTGTCTTAGCGAGTCATATACTGTAGTTTTTCCCAATCATTTTAACGCTTGTCTCAATACCATGTCCACTTTTTCACAACACTTAGCACATGCACCATACCATTGGACCATCTGAGCTAAACTATGTAGACTGTAGATTTGCATTGTTTTATTATGCATTCAATCACCACTTCCCTCAAATTACACGAATACTTCTCACAGTCAGTGGTCGCCACCAGCAAAACTTTGTACAACCACAGGCGATTTTTCAGATGTTTAGATAATATCCTAACTTTCAGGTCAAAACCTAATGAAATTTAGAGCACTCTAAATTGAAATATGCTGCATTTTGACAGACACTATGCACTTGCACTAACACAAATATTATGCTTTTAGCAGAAGTTTCATAATTTTGTTTTTGTTTGCTGTTCCGTTACCATCTACACCATCTATACAAATACACACATGGAGGCCATGGAGTGTCCCCCCCCCTTTCCCTTTTGCAAGGCAACACAATGTAATCTGTGCAAAAACAGTGGGTATGGCAACACATATATTACAGTAAAACATTTACATTTATTCATTTAGCAGACACTTTTATTCAAAGCTACTCGCAGTGAAGTGCTGTATCTACAGGGGCAGTCCCCTTGGAGCAAGTTGGGGTCAAGCGCCTTTTTTGTCCTACCTGGCTTTTGATGAGCCACACCTGACCCTGGTATTTACTTGAGTATAGGTGTGACTCATCAGAACCCAGGTAGGATAGAAAACCTACTAGACAGTAGTTCTCCAGGACTGAAGTTGGAGACCCCTGCCCTAGATCACCCCAAGCATTTTACAATGGTTGAAGCTGGAAAGCTGAATGAAAAGACACTGGCCTGAAATTTCAGCTAAGAACCTATCTAGGAGTGTGTTTGGTTAGTGCCAATTTGCCATATGTACAAAAGGGGCCATCTTTGGGTCGGAATTTTCTGCTAGGAATGAAATATTTACATACTGCAAATAATAAATGGCAACACTTGCATGATTTCTAATGAAATATATTGCAGCATTCCAGAATTGAGTGGTATTACAATTTTTACACATAAAAGTAGTTCTTGTTTATTTTATTTTTACAACGCAACATGACAGTAATTTGTGCCAAACTGGAGGATATAGCCACACTTTATATATGTAATTTGCAATGTTGAAAGTTGTTAGTGTTTTTTAGCCCATTGAACATTGAGTGCCCCAGTCGTGTTGTTGGGTGACAGCGTCTGTCACAGTAATGGCAGCATGAGTCGCTTTTGGGTGAATTGTGAAACGTTTTGGTGGTTGTAGGGCATTTTGCACTATAGGTGAAGTGATGTGCTCAGGTGTGTATTGGTACAGCCCACTGTGTTGTGAAAAAGTGGACATGGTATTGAGACAAGTGTGAAAACGATTGGGAAAAACTGTAAATAAAATAACGTTTATGATGTTTTTTACAGTACTGTAACTCGCTTGGCTCTGAATGGGTATCGTCTGAGTCTCTCCCCAATGCTGTGGGTGATGCCAGTGCCCCCCCCCCCACCCCCCCCGTACATCTGCATATGACCCTTGGAAAAGTCAAACATCACATGCAGGGTCACGTCCCAGGATATTGAAATAAATTCCTTCTCGCTCAATATCAGCTTCCTTCCTTTCCTTTTCCTTCTTTCTTGCTTCCTTTCTTTTTCCTCCTTTCTTGCTTTCTTTCTTTCTCTTGATTACATTTATTCCTTTAACCAGCATTTCATACACATGCCAGCACTTCATGGGCGCAGACCGCAGACCAACGACAGCAAACTGCGCTCACTGTCTTCTCTCAGTAAATCATTACTGCATATTTTCCCTGCTTGTGCAGCTTCCGGGCTGCCGGCATGCTCCGACACATGTACCGTGACTATGGCTGCATTGATAGGCGTGTAAAATGCAGATTGCAGACGAAGATGGAAGGAATAACTAAGAAATACATAAATGTGGCTACAGAGACATTGACTGCATCGTTTTTTGCTTTGTGTTCCTCAGGTGATCCCTGTGGTACCACACTATGTATGTATACATATAAATGCAGTCCATTTACCATTTATACATATCCAAGCATACCTCCATTTTCTAACTGGTTATGCAGCACGGGGCCACCAGGGGGCCGGGAGCCTGTCCCAGGAATGCATTGGTGCACAGAATACGTAACCTGATGGTCAACCCAGGCCTCAACCCTATCCCTCCCTAACCCCTCCGTCCATTGGCCTATTTCATTGCTTTTCATTTCTCTGTCTGCTTTTTTTTATTCGAACCCTTCTCCACCTGTCATCCACCTCACCTTCCCAACCGGACCATTTTATTTGTTGCATCCATAAAAAAATGTGTGTCGCTCTCCCGACCAGGACTCTGTGGTCACCGGGACAGCGGGACGTCACCTATTGGCCCCTTAGTGTCATGGAAACCCTCACAAGATCCAGGGGGGGGGGGCAGCATTTTGTAGCCACCCCCCCCGAAATAGTTGGGACCCTCCTTCAGCCATAGGATCCATATTTCATCAAAGCTGGAGATGCCAACCCAAGGATGATGCTTGTCCAGCCGGCCCCGAGCCTCCAGCCACACCCCAGGTGTCATCATGGCGCCCTTAAGAAAGGCTGAAAAACTCCCTGCTTCTCCAGGGACACTGACCCTCCTCTCTTCTGCCTCCTTTTGGGGGCAATAGCATCAGCCAAATAACCGTACAGTAATGTCCTTATCTGTACTTTCATTAAAACCCTTCCCACTGTCCCAGCATGGACCCCACGCTTTTAGGTGAATGATTGTTATACCTGCAGGCAGAGCTTCTAGCAGGATTCACTGCTGTAGCATCCCACCGACCCCGTCCTGCCCCATTATAACCAGCGGTGGGACGGGGATATCCGTCATCTGGCCTCGCTTTCAACCAGCAGGGTTTGCGCCTAACAGATGTGGCTGGGAGTCTTAAGAGGCGTTTCACTCCGCGTCTCTCTAAATGAGCCGCCGGCGGCAGTCGTTTGTCAGCGGCTGCGGGTTAAGCGTCGCTCGGTGCGGCCGTCTCTGATTCTGTGCTGGGTTCGGTTATATGCTGACACATGCGAGGGAACCAGACCAAACAAAATTCAAAGCGTCCTTTGAGCTAGAGGTAGGTTTATAGGGGCAATCCGTTACTGTCTCAGATGTCTTTTCCGCCTCTTTGGTCGCGGACGCGCCTGTCAGGTCTTATCTTTCCAGATGACAGATGGGGGTGGGGGTCGGAGGGGGATTGACCAATGGGTGCCGATGGGAAGCTTGGCCTGCGCCCTATAGGGGCCGGAGCACCTCGGCGTCTCACAAAAGCAATCAAGAGCCAGTGCCCTTGTGCCAGGGTTTGGACGGACGCCCAACTGGCCCATGTGGGGGAGGTCAAGATACAAAGGGCTTCCGTAAAAAGGAGGACCCCTTCTCTCCATGCTGGTCCACAGGAAGGCATCGGTTTGGCCAATCGCCTCCTTGCAGCTCATTTGACCGCCACCCGCATGGGCGTCGCTTCCTGGTCATTCCTGGCCTTAGCTGGAGCCCATCTGTTCAACGTCCGCGCGGAATTCCACTCCGCGGCCCTCGCACACCCGCCCATTCCCCAGCCTTTGACGGCAAACTCCATCACCCCGCTGACTCCCCCCCCCCCACCCCACCAGGCCATCTGAGGCGGCCGCGGGTCACTGCTCTTTTGTCACAGATTAGTGTGATGGACGCGCCATTAGAGGCTGGTGAGACTGGAGACTCGCCGACAAGGACGGAGGACGACATGCCCACACGTGACGGACGGCTCATCTGAGATGATTCATTACCCAGGAGCCAATATGACTCAACAAAGCTGACCAGATAATTAAAGTCTTTTATCAAAAGATTACAATATATAACGCTAAGGAAACGTACCAAATAAAAATAGTTACATTGTATCTGTTGATGTATTTTGTATGTTAATTAAATAATTGACATGATGTAAAATTAGGTGGCTCAGCGGGGAACACTGACGCGTCACGCCTCCAGGGTTGGGGGGGGGGGGGCTGACTCCCACCGCCCAGAGTGTGGAGTTTGCACCCTCCCCTGCATTAGGTATAGTCTCTTTGAGTACCCCAGCTTCCTCCCAGTCCAAAGACGTGTGATTCTTTAGTGCATCTCTAAAATTGTCCACAGTGTGTGTGTGTGTGTGTGACTCCATAATGATAAAGATACTTACTTTGCAAACACATAGGAAGTCATTTCATTTGCTTCCAGCATCTTGCTCACCCGAGAGAAGCTTAAACAAATGAAACATTGTTTCATCTGCACAAGCACACTGGAATTCCCACAGATCCCATCTTCTCTCCTCTCTCTCCTTCTGTCCTCTCTATTCATATCTTTGTGGGGACTCGTCATTCATTTCGACTGGGAAAAGCCTCGTCCCAGCGTGATGACCTTAACCCCTACCCAGTCCTAACCTTAACTATTAGTAACCAAACAATCTGTACATTTTTATTGCAGTCTCAGATTTTGATAGAATTTAATTTCCCATTGTGGGGACCAAAGAAATGGTTCCCACAACGTCGGAGTAACAGGTTTTTATCACTTTGTGGGGACATTCGGTCCCAAGAATGTGATGTACATCCGAACCACACACATACAAGCTTGCAATTATATCTTTGTGGGAACTCTCCATTCATGTCTTTGGGGAAAATGTTTTCAGTTTTAATTTTTAGTTTTTTTGATTGCATTCTCATATCTTTGTGGGGATCTGTAAAATATTCCCCACAATATCAAAATAACAGGTTTTTTGTACATTGTGGGGGACATTGGTCCTCACAATGTGATATAAACAAAACCCACACACACTCACACACACACAAAAGGCTTGGGGGTCACAGTGCAGGGTCAGCCTTTTATCCAGAACATTTATCCTGGAGCATTTCAGGCTGGAGGGTGGGGGGGTAAAGGCCCTTGCTCAAGGGCCCAGTGGATGAGTGATTATTCTGCTGTGGACATTATTCAAACCAGTTACCTTCCAATTACAAGCACAGAGGTCTGACCAGCTGAGCCATGCACTGACCCTCTAAATACCAGGGGAGAGCATCAGTGCCCCCCCCCCCATCAGGAGACAGCCAGATATGCAGGGCCCATGTCAAAATGTCCCCATGGTATAATTTATCATGCAAATGGTTTACTGGATATACCCATCATTTATTCATTCATTGCTTATTCTTTCGTTTGCTTGTTTGTTTTCGAGTCCAAGGGCCTCTATCCTCTACTGTGGCCCCTGAAAAGTTCTGGGCCTCCTGAATCTGCCAGGGTATCCGTGTCCCTCTGACACGCCCTTGCCCCCGAGTACCAGAAATTATGCAGTCGAGATTCCCACATTTAAGTAAATTGGAGGGGGTCATCATGGGCGTGCCGGGGCTGTGCATTGCAGGGGTCGTGCATTGGCTGACTGTCTCCTTGGGTGAGGCACCTTGGCTAACATGCTATCTCCGGTGCCAGTAAGCAGCTGTATACAGGGGAGCGTGTGCTGTTTGGGCTCACAGTGCAACCATTTTTCAGGCGTCCCTGAAGAAACAGTGAAAATATGCCCAGTTACCAGTCGTCACATTACTCATTGCCCTAATTAATGTATCTACTGTCTTCTGGCATGTGTTGGTGCTTATAGCAGTTCATTTTGAAAGATGTTTTGTGATTACTTTAGGATTCTCATATTTTATTGGTAACTGATCTTGCTAAGGTTTTATATCGCCTTCTTCACCTCCCAGGGACAGTTAATGAACATTAGCTTTTTTTTGTACCCAATCCCGCGAATGCATGGTAAAATGTTGTTTTTCCTGCGTTTAACTTCCATTTTTAATATATCAAGTAGATTCGTTTAAAGACTACTGAAATTTCCCGCTGGAAATCAGCTTCATACTAATATGAAAATGTAAATGCTCCGGAAGGCATTTCCGTATTTAAAAACTCCAGATTCCTGAGGCCATCAGTAGCGCCGAATCTTAAATAAGATTTCAAAGTGTAAAAAAACGCCACTAGCAACTTTGAAGTAAACAGTAAAACTCAGAATTCTCCCCCAAAAACTTAAAATAACTTTCTGCTCCAAATAAAGAACGAATTGGAGCATTTGCAACGGGTGACTACTGGCAAGGTAACATGTGTTTTGCAAAAAAATATAAGTTCGTTGCTTGGAACGATCCAGCCATCTGGTAAGAGTGACAAAGGACAAAATGTGGTTGTGGCGGCCTCTGCTGGTGAGATGTAGAAGTACAGGCAGTGCATCCATTAAAATCATAACACTGCAACCCCCGCGACATTTATTTTGAGAAATCCCAAAGCCCGCTTTGATTGGTCTGTATCTACATGAATGGTGACCATTGGCCAGAAACACATATACATTTATGCATCTCCATGACCTACAGTGGAGGACTGAAGTAGTAATACACGTTTATTCAAAAACAAATTGCCTCTCATACTTTACAATGATTGCTGCTGGAAATGTGCCAAAATTGTAATTTGTCAGTTCACCTGGGCACCAGTTTTAAAAACAAAGCTTTCAATAACAAGATTCCAAAACTTAATGTTTAAATTTGCCCCTTTTTGAACATCTCTCATCCAGTCTGCTGTCGAAACCAGGGAAGTGTCACGCTGGGATGCCCCAACTTGTTGATTCAAAATGGCAACATTTTCATCTTGTGGTGGATCTCGGTTACCATGACGGCATGCTTATCAGTGTCTGCTTTCCATGATGCTGCACGCCGCCTTAGATTTGGCCTCTCCCTGGTTTATAGATCAATCCTCGATTCTGGCTTCTGGAAACCAAAACGTGAGAAAGTAGGCAGAATGGTGCTTAGGATGCTGCCACATTCCTTTAGGATTAGTTTAGGTTCAGTGATGGATAAGTTAATCACTACTGAAGTATCTTAACACATAACACACTGTAACTATAGCAGCTGTACATACCATTTTGCTCTTCTGTGTTTGCCCATTTATGTGTCAATGTATGTTCTGACCATTGATTCTCTCTGCCTTCCTTCTCACATGTCCGGAAGGTGCCCGAGGTGGGCAGCATCTGAGCTAGAGTCATGGTTCAGTCCCATGGAATTAATTATGACTTCATGGATGTGGGTTACGAACTGTGACACCGTTGATGCGGCCTTCTGTCTGCTGATTCGCAGAGGCTGATACAGAGAATTGCCAAACATTGGCTTTGCCCTTGATCACAGTTTACGCCTTGCTTTTAGCAAACAGGGCCTCTCTTGGGCAGCCAGTTGACCTTGGACCCCGCAGAGGTTTTTTACTCCCAACTTTGACTTTTTTGGCTCTTCTCCAATGTTGTCATCTGGCTTTCTCATCTTCATTCTTTGTTTCTGTCTGTTCCGTTATTCCCTGTTTCATGTTTTATTCTGTATAAATGATACAGAAATGCATTACAGCATATGTCTGTCAGGCACCCTGGAGTGACTGTTGTGAGCTGGGTGATTTAGAACTGAACTGCACTGGGTTAGTCTGGGCTCATTCGTGGAAACATTGAGATGTTCTGAAGAGAACATCGTGGTCATTCAATGCCCAGCCAGCAGTCTTCAAACAGAAGATGTGGGGCAGTTCTGAGAAGGTGCTTTGACAGGTCTCCCCCACTTGAAATAGTTTCACGCTGAGAACAGGAGAGTTTTACTCCTCGATTATCTCTAAGAACAAATTCAGTGAGATCCATCCGCGCAAAATTGATCCAGAGAAGCTTTTCGGAGCCTTTCTTCTTCTCCATCCTGCCAGATGCCTGCATGCTCCTCTAGTGAGAACAGGGGGAAGAGAGTCGTCACAGCAGGGATCATTGAGTCCAACCAGCTTGCCGTCTATGTGCGATTCCAGTTGTTTGAAGGCGCCGTCCGTGAGCATTAACATCAAGACGCCCTGCGGCATATTTGCAGTCGCGAGGGGAAGCCGTCATTACGGCGCAAACATCAACTGCCATCCGCCCAATCAGCGCTCAAGGGGCTGGATGCAGCTGGACGGATGCACTGGTCCCTGGGGCTCAGTGAAACAGCTGCCATGCAGTCCAATCCTGCAACGACTGCGGGAAGCAGCTATGAGCTTTGGCAAGTCAACCAGTCGTGAATGATGCCGGCGGACAGCGTCGCTCCTTCGACCAGTTTAAAAGACTTGGGTCTTGAAGCTCAGGCATCAGCCGAGGAACTTAATCCCGAACCTCAACATGCGTGCGGTTACCTTCTGAAGACTCTGGTTGTGGCCTTTACAGGGGTGGACTAAAGCTCATTACTACAGCCTAATCGTTCCGCCGGCTAATTAACCGCATCCTGACGTGATCGGTCACTCAGGATGCTGCGAAGCAGCGAGGAGCGTGTGTGCGAGTGAGGAAGCAGAAGGTGTCGGACAGCGATAAATTAAATGCGATTTCTATCACGACTTGTCCTGAGCCTGCGGTAAATCTAGCAGGGTGCTGCAAACAAGCTAAGTCAGCCAACAGATCCATATTGGCAAAGCACAAGCAAATAACACAACCAGTCAGATGGGGAAGTTTCTTTTTCTCTCTCCCCCCCCTCTCTTTTTCTCCTCCACGCTCTGCTACCCTCACTCACCCCTTCAATCTTCCACTCCCCAGAATCTCTTTATCTCTCTTTCTATTTCTCATTCATTATTGTTTTTAAAATTTGACTTATGGACTGAATCATCCAGCCCGTCTCTGCGTGCTCCACTTTCGCGTTTTTATTTAATCTTCTTTGGCTAAAATCGAATTTACATAATTAACACAAACTATACAACCTCCAATAACCCATGTTAACAGGTCTGGTGCCTCATTTCAATCTATGTACCATCACATTTATTGATTTACAGCTGCAAACATCCTTCTGTTTCTGAGGGTTAGCCTCTCCAGAGAGTGCTGATTACCTTCTGGAAACAATCCCCCTTCCCCATTTGGATAATTAAAAACTAGGTCGTCCTCATCACTCCAAGCCAGCCCTGTGCAACAAAAGACGCAGAAATCAGGAATTAGTAGCTGCCCTGTTTAGCGAATTACCGCCGTTTCCCTGTTACTCATAACCATGGGTTTGGTTTGGCTTCTCAGGAGAACTTTCCCACTGATTCTGTTTCCGGTTCCTCGCATTTGACGATTTGTCAGGGTTTGACTCAATGCTTACTGTAAAAGCATTGCAGCTGGAGGATAAAAAAGGAGGGAAAAAGCCAGAGAGGGTTAATGTGAAAAGAGCAGGGAAATATAGAGGGGCAAGGGCCACAGGGGCACTGGCCCCAGCTGAAAACCGATTGGCCCCCGGGGTGCTTCTTCCCCTGTCACTCACTGATTCAAACCTTATCATTGGCACTGCCATCCTGCCAAGAAGAAGTTGGGGACCGAAGTACTGCTTCCACATGCCCTGGCAACCCTCAGTTACATACCTTGCTAGCCAGCCTGAAGCAAGTCTTTTGTGCAGATTAATTTTCATTTTAGAAAGCCAGCATTATGCCTTCATTACTCACTTTTTCAATAGGCTGGAGTTACATCCTTATGGCTGGGTTGCACCTGCATGAATTAAATTAATCCTGGTTTAGACTTAATCTAGGGTTAGTAGATCCAGGCTTAAACTGGTTTATGATTGATCAGACATGTGTTGCACATAATAATTTGAACAGTAAACTATTATTAAAATAGTATTAATTTAGGTTCAGTTTGCTAGTTATTGGGGGATTAATCATGATTATTAATCATGATCAAAACTGGGCAAAGTTTTTTATTAATATTTTACTTATACTCCATCGTCCAGCCTTCCCACTGAGGGTATATGGCACACTCTTTTGTAAATCTATACCAGCTGGGAAACTTTACTATTGCTTTTAAAAATTAAATTGGGTAGTAGATAAATCATGATTTAATACAGTTTAAAAGTTAAACCATGTCGGTACAACTCAGCCCAAATGTCGGAATTTTCGTCATTGTTACATTTCTTGATGGGTCAGGCATATTTCAGTATGATACAGCCCTGGGCCGTATGTTGAAATCAGTGAGGAGTTTCATCAACAAGAATAAAATCAAGGATTTAAACCCTATAAATTCTAAGAAAAAATGGTAAAAAATTATACCTTCGTCTGTCACTGGGGTTGTACCTTCAGTGGTCTGCTAATTTTAAGGTACAGAAATAGACTCTGAGGAACATTTACTGCAATCTGCAAGCATCACCTTCATGCAATGGACTGTATCATGAAAGATAAGCTTATGGAGGCTTTAATTCAAGTATGGTACTGGGACCCCAAGATCTACAAAGACTGCTCAAAATTGTTGGATTCTATGCCAAATCACGTCCAAATGCTACTAAAAAAATGAGGACATCATATTATATATTGAAATGTTGACATGCTGAACTTGTTTCAAATAATTTGCACAAGGGTGCACCCTAGATCCTATTGAAAAAAACAAGAGAGGAGTTCAGCAATGGTTGACCGTTCCCTAACTTTCATTGCTGAGTCTCTTTCAGACATATTCAATTCATTAGCAAGGCTGCAGACTCGACCTGTGGCACATCAACGTAGATATTCTATTAAACCCGTTAGATACGAGTCTCATGAGGACTGGCTTCACCCAAATGCACCCCAACACTCAAAATTGATTAAGTTCAATTCAAGGCGATACAAAGACTCATAAAAGTACTCCTACTGCACACAGTTCTCAGAAGGTGAACTTAGCAGTGAGAGGCTCCTGTCTTCCAACAATCTGCATGTCAAAGCTCATGCCAAGAAGCACGTGACGGGCGCATGGATGCAGCGTAGCTGTGAGCCAAATGTCATTTTCTCAGCGACTTCCCGGACAAAAGTCTCTCTTTGGAGCATGACTCCAAATATCCGCTCCACGGATTTCACGCCTCCCGCCAGAAACGTCTTCGGAGCCCGTGGGGAACACCGACAGAGCTGGGAGCGAATGGCCATTTAATTAGCTGGGCCCTTTAACACAGAGCGAACCTGTCTGGGAATCTCGCGGCAGCAGGTTTTTTTTTTTTGTTGGGGCCTCAAGCCTCCCGGCTCGCAGATCACTTTAATTAGCAGGCGCCCGTGTGGCTGACCAGCCCCCAGCAGCGCATGGCCTCCAGAAGGAGGCATTCCGAATATCTGCAGAGTCCCTTGCATTTGGATGCAGCTACACACTTATCATGAAAGACCTATCATTGAAAAGAAGAAGAAAGAAAATGGAAGTGAAGAAAGATGGAAGTAACGTTTCAGGGGTGGGGGCTGCGTCCTGCCTCCATTCTGTTGGTGAGGAGTTTGCATTTTCTCCCTGGGTTACATGAGCTTACTCTTTCCTTCTTCCCAAGGTCAGACAAATTGGCGTCTTGTTCAAAGTGTGTGATTTTGTGTATGGCTGTGTGATTTTGTGTGCCCTTTGTCAGACTAGCAGGGTTATATTTTTTTGTATGTCTTTTGTCGCATACCCTATACTGCCTGGTTTAGGCTCCACACCTCCTAGAATA
The DNA here is from genome assembly GCA_015164015.2 of Brevimyrus niger. Classification (NCBI taxonomy): domain Eukaryota; kingdom Metazoa; phylum Chordata; class Actinopteri; order Osteoglossiformes; family Mormyridae; genus Brevimyrus; species Brevimyrus niger. Next base: position 1,453,480 of record JAABNY020000115.1, on the reverse strand, counting down.
AATGGTTAGAAGATAGATGAATGGATATATATGTACCATAAATTATACATCAATTGCAGCGTAGATAATGTGGGAAAAAAAAACTTTTACTGACTTCCAATCCCTGAATGGGTAGGTTTGGGATTGGGTTAGGGTTGCAGTTTGGGTTAGGTTTAGGGTTAAGGATAGAGTAATGTCCAGTCTTTGCACAAATCTATGAGCATGTACCTCTTCTTAATGGAGCTTTGGAGAGCATCTGTACTCAACCTGGAATCAGGGCCAAAGTCACCCATTTTTCACTGGAACAATGACTGGCACAGAAAGTTCAGAGACTAGGAAATGGAATACAGAATACTGTAGGATAAATTAGGTTATCACTGTGACTGAGACTGGATGAGGGGTTGAAACAGATGGATGCATAGAAAAATTAGATTTTACATCTGGATGATTTCCCTCCCTTTAACCCTCTGGAGTCGACGGCATTGTCTGTGATGCCGAGTATCTTTCTCGTGTATTTCAGTTCATACCTCGCTGAAATCTTATTATAGAAACATGAAAAAAAAACTGACAAAATCTGTAATCGGTTTTCTTTTCAAAACGTCCATTGTCGGAAGTATTAAAGTTTTTTAAATTAGGTTAAATTGGCAAAAAATAAATCATGTCACCTTTGTTTTACCTTCATCGGGGGCGTGTAGTACCGCTCTCACCCGAAGATCGTTTTTCACATTCTAAATAGCTACATTAGTGCATATTCAGATCACATTCGCATGGTAATTTGAGGAACAACGCAACAGTGAAACATGATTCAGATACATCCCCATCAGCGAGGCGGTGACAGTGGCTCATTCATAGATGTGAAAGTTGCTATATATTCAATGAAAGGAGCCAGAAATAGTGACATGAGTTTGGCTTTTCTTATTTATTTATCCAGCTGAATGTTGCAACTACACAATTTACATCACCAGTAGTCATCTTCATGTAGCAAAGACTTAGCTGACTTATATCTGGGATCAAAACAAACTGCCAGCATTGCTTACTATGTACTTTTATATTGTGTCTGCAGTTGTTCCAAACTGCATTTTGCAATGTCTATACAGTTTTACCTCGAACTCACTAGAAGTTGTATTTCTTGAAAGTCGAACAAACCAGTTTGACCTAAGATTTGATCAGAATATCAGAAGTCGAACCATGAACGCTGACCTAATATAAATTGTACGCGCCAGGAAATGAAACATACTACAATTCAATTCTTACTTGAATGCCTTCTTCACAGACTAGACGATTAACCAAATAAAGCAGTGCAACATTACAGTAACTAACAATGAATAAACCACTAATTTACGTGTACTATAAGAGCATTTGTGTCATTTATTTAAACTTTATTTTACCAGGTTAATTAACTGAAAACCAGTTCTCACTGCTTTATGTGATATTCGGGAGAAATAGCATATCACGTGTCGGAACTGCCTGGGCTTTAAATGTCATGCGTGTAACTAAACTCTTCAGCCAATAAGGGCAAAGGTGTGTCGTCACGGAGGTGGTTCCAGTTTGTGCAGCCAGGTGAGAGGTCTCAATGCATCTAATGCGCCAGGATCAGAATGCGTTGCTTTAAGCCAGCGCTGTAAGCAAGTCAAACGCACCCAATGACCGGACTGGGGAAACAAACTGAAACATGGACTTAAGACAGAGGACTAATGACAACAACCAGAAACAGCTGATCACATGAGGATCCCACACGAGGTTAATGAGGGGGCGCCGCACACGGAAGGAGCGGACAATCAGGGCAGGACAGGGGTAATGTTGGGATAAGATCTTTATCGTTTTGGAAGGCATTAAGAAAAAAATGCTCTTCTTGTTTTATCCTGTTCATTTTGTGTATAAATGAAACGAAAAACAAACCTATTTGGGTGAAATTTTTGGGGGATGGGTACCAATTTAATTATTTCTTATGGGAAAAATTCGATCAGAACTCAAACTTTTTAGGGTTCGATCTGGAGTCTGGAATGGACTAAGTTCGAGAACCGAGGTACCACTGTACTTTGATGTCAAATTACAAAGTTAACATAAGTCTGACATATTTACAAAGTACACTAAGATAAAGATGAGTTTAATGCCAAAATAAATATATAAGAAATAATTTATTGGCCATATATTAAGTTCATAATATTTAAAGAAACATGTGACCATGCCCCAGTCAGTGAAAGTGTGTTTCCTACACTTAGACTCCCGAGGGTTAAATACACACCAAATCAGAGAAATGTAGACTCCAAGCATTAAACAAATTACCATGTGCTTTTTTGGCTTTGAGGAGATTATTTTCATTGGAATTCTCCTAATTTCTTAAGAACCGCCATGGCATGCATACCAGGCACCTGCAAATTCTGAAATGCAGAGGACCCCAACTACAAATGCAGTGCTTGGGAAATGCCACCAGGGGAATAGTAAAGGGTGAGAGGAAGTAAGACTGGACGTGTGCCTGAGGGAAAACCGGAACAGGTGCCACACTTCGATAGTCACTGGAAAGCAAATGAAGACGGGCGACAGTGATCCTTCCTTCTCACTGGGACCATCTCACTGGAACGTCACTGTAAAGCATTAATCAGTAGGCACATCATTAACATGCATAGTATACCATACACCAAAAGGTCAGAAGACCATTTACCTTTCCTTTATTGATTTTGCGACATGGGCGATATGGATGAAGGAGAAAAAACAGAGGATAAATAATTAGTCATTATAAAACATAAAAATACATAAAATATGATCCCATTAGAAACACTTACATGGCCAGTGTTTGCAGCCCTGTTTATTAAGCGTCTACCATAAATGTATGTCCTGCAATGAATAATTTCCCTAAAAGTGGACTAAATGAGCTCCTAATTATACTCTGACAGCACACATTAAGATGCTGAATGGCTATGCAGTGATATTCCATTTGGGACATTTCGTAGAGTGTAATGAAACAGTGGAGACGTGCATCCTGTTATTTCCATTTTGTGCCATGCACAAAATTTTATTCATTACACTTAGCATTTTTTTCAGTTTTGCTTAATGGATTCTTTTATCTCTCTTTATTTTTGCTGAGGCTGATTCTCAGCATATTAAATAAGTGAGCAGAGATAGTTCGGGCCAGTGGCTAAAATGGAGATGTTTGATGTTCTTTAAGGTCGCCCCATTACTTCAAAGATTCCTCCTGAATCCTTATGTCACTGTGTTGTATTTATTGACAGCATAATGTCTCAAAGTATCCAATGCGTGTCATTTGTCGCTCAGTTAGCTTAAATTCGATAATGAGAAATTATCAGCAGTTTAGCGTAATCGAGTTCTAGAATCAGCAAATATGAATGTCAGATGCTTGTACTTATATAGCAGAAGGTTTTGCCCAGAGAAAGTGTGATCTGAGGGAGAAAGA
>JAABNY020000115.1:1438151-1449989 GCA_015164015.2 Brevimyrus niger | reverse complement strand
TCAGGTCCAGAAAGTAAAAATCCAAACCAGGATTTTGTTTCAACCAACCAGTTGAGTATAATGTGATTCTGACTCTTAATAGTCAACAGGTTGGTTGAAACAAAATCCTGGTTTGGATTTTTACTTTCTGGACCTGAAATGTCCGCCTCTGGATTTTGTCCATACAGGGTACCATACCAACTTTATTTATAAAGCACTTTACAAACCCACACTGGACCAAAGTGCTGTACAGAGTCAAATAAAAGAAATAAAAACTAAAAAGCTTAATAGCACCATATAACAAAAATATAAAACAAGGTAGGCGCAACAACTACAGAATGAGAACAAATAATGCAAAATAGAGTGAATAAGATAAGTAAAATAAGACAAATGAGTCAAATGCCAGCATCTTGCAAGTCATCGAAGGCTATGGAAAAAAAGAGAGTTTTAAAAAGAGATTTAAAAACAGCAAGGGAAGAAGCCTGTCTAATGTGCAAAGGCAAGTTATTCCACATTGTTGGAGCTGCAGCAGCGAAAGGCCCGATCCCCTCTAAGCTTACGCTTAGTTTTCGGCACAAACAGGAGCAGCTGATCAGCTGACCCAAGAGAGCGGGAGGGCGAATTAGGGTGAAGTAGCTCAGACAGGTAGGTTGGGGCCAGACAATTTGATGCGTTATAAGCAAACAACAAACTCTGACTTGTATTTATTTAACCACATACAATTTTTGAGAAAGGGACGGGCAATCCCTGGAGTAAATAGTGATTGAGGACCTTGTTTAAGTGCAGTGAAATCACTCTTCCAACACTGGGATTCAAACCAATGATCATCCCATTAGCGGTATATCACCTTAACCTGGTGAGCAGAGGCGGACGTTTCATGTCCAGAAAGTAAAATTCCAAACCAGGATTTTGTTTCAACCAACCAGTTGACTATAAAGAGTCACAATCGCATTGTACTTAACTGGTTGGTTGAAACAAAATCCTGGTTTGGATTTTTTACTTTATGGACCTGAAATGTCCGCCTCTGCTGGTGAGTCACTCACTGCCCCCATTCAAATGTGATTAAAAGGTGGGGTGTTGGAAACTTTATGCGTTTTTCTGATGTCTGTGGGCCATGTGGAAGGATGCCCGCATTCCAAATAGCAAGGATTTTGTGATATTGTAGGGGGGTGAGGGGTGTCCTTCTTCATTCTACCACTAGGAGGTGGATAACTTTGGACTCCATCCCAGCCTTGGCGGTAATGCATTCTCTGCTGCAGCATACGGCGCTCTCTGCCTTTTCTGGCCTGAGGGAGTTACTCATTTTGAGTGAAGAGGCAGCGAGCATCAACATGGCTTCGTGAGGATCTATTGGCAGGTGCACCGGGGGTGGCCCGGCGGGAGGCGTGTAACGGTACAACAAACGATCCCTCAGAGCAGCCGACGCAAAGCCTTCGGGCAGATGGTGACGCGGGGGTCACGGCGTTCGTCAGGGGAACGGAGCGCCAAGCGTGAGTCAACGCGCAGATCAGCCTCACGAGAAGATCACGAAGACGCACGCCGGTCTTGTGAATAATTAAAACCGCAATCAGCGCCCCCTGCGGCTGCAGCAACTCGCAACATATGCACCCTAATACAGCACGATGCAGCGCGGCTCTAAGACTTCACCCATTCGTCATTTTAATTATGTTCCCGCCTGAATATGCTTCACACCTCTTAATTGTCTGAGAGGATAATCAGACTTAATGGCCAAATATCATATGGAGAGCTTAGTGTATTGTTAAATACACTTTAAATCTACAAAAATATATATGTCCGTTTTCTAAATGAGTCTAGGCTACGTGGTAAAGCTTATCGCCATATCGTGGTAATGGAGGGCTGACTCTCCAAAATCCTGCTGCTATAAACCCACGCACCCCTGTTATCCGTCTCGGGAACATAAGGACTCATCTGGTCTATCAGAAATCCTCAGGCTGAGCAAAATCAATCTGATAAAAAAAAAAAAAAAAAAGTCACGTGGGTAGAAAGGCTTTGTGTGTGCAGCATAATGGATGAGTTTCGGCCTGTCATTGCCTACATGGAGGGACAGATTTCACGACTACCTGTCTCATTTTCCCGCAGAATATTTTGAATTGTTGCCAGGAAACATTCTTTGTGGAATTTTCATACATTCATTTGCTTGTTTGATAGTAAACAAAGTATTAACAACAATAATAATAATATTGTCTACCAACAAAAATAAGTAATTATTAAAAAAAAAAAACCTTAGCAATACAAAAAATGTGCTTTGACATGTTCCTACATAAATGTCTTGGTGTTAGATTTGAAATATTAGTAACATTCAGAAAGGTATAAGAGCATTGCGTGTCACGAAGGGGAGCAGAAACTTTGGAATAGGAGGTCGCTGTGGATGGTTCTAACCATCCCTGTTCAGAGTGGCTTGTATGCAGTGTCTCAAAACCAGCCAGACACCTCAGAGGGCCAAATCCACGGGACACTTGGTCTTCAGAATGGCAATAGAGTAGGAGAAAGGTGCATAAGAGTCTTTGTTGAAAGGGGTCTTGCACCCCGGAAGAAGACCGTCTTGTACAGTACTCTTGAGGAAGGCAATTTTTGTTGCATCAATAAAACATCCAACTACGCAAGTCAGCTCAAAGTCTTGTCTTTGTCTGTTTTTGTCCTGCTACAGGGACCTGGTTCTGAAGCCTGTTTTTGATTATTTACACACAAAAAAAACAACCGGCAATCAAATACTGTTAACTGTAGCAGGGATCCGGTGCTCCAGCTGCTAATTACCTCGCTGTCCAGGAGGTGGCTCCCTTTTGCCCTGTATTTTTAAATCCAGGGTTGGTTTTAAAAAGTCGATAAGGACGCGGATACTGGAACATCTCCGTTGTCATGGCACAGTAAAAAAATAGCCTCCATAATCCACTGGCTGATCAAAAAGAAAGATATAAAAATGATGATATATGGATTCAGATTATCAACATGCTAAAAAATATTAAATCAGGAGCTCTTAATTTACATCAAATTTGGATAATATATTTGATCGTCCTGTTATTCGCAAAAGCAATAGGAATTTCCCGATCGTCGTTATACCTATATAGAAAGCCTTAATTTTAAGCAAGTGAATGCTATTATTGTTAGAACGAAAAACATAAAACCAGAAAATGGAGTGGATTAACACCCACGAGTCTCTCATTACCATACTTCCCACACAATGTCTTGACCCTTTGTAATCTTGTGAGAAGTTTTTCTTTCCGTTCAGCATGGCACCGATATAAATAGGTGCGAAAATAATGAGCATAAACTTGCTCTAAAACAAAACAGATAATGGGAAGCATTAAAGAGCTGCAACTCCGAGCTCTGCTGAAGCTCCCATTGATGACTGACAGTACATGCTTTGCTCTGTTGGCTAACTGTGTGTTTGGTTGTGATTTCAAGAAGCACATTGTTATTGCAATTGTAATGTAATTAGGATTATTATGCTTGGGTACATATGTGAGGTGTAAATTAGGCTTACACCTTAATCAATAACAGAATATGGGCAAGATTCACATAGTAAATTTTATGGTAATTAATATTTTTTTTAACAACAATAGCAATACCTTGTCTGAAAGTGCCCCCCACTGGAAGATGGGCGAATGCATAAATAAATTCGTTGTATTAATATGTATCCAACAATTCGATGTATCTGCGTTTCCTATTCAGGGTCACAGGGGTTCCGAAACCCATGCCAGAAGCGATAGGTCCAGGGCAGCGAATAACCCGCGATGGGCTGGCGGCCAATCGCGGGGCACACTCACACACACAGACAGGCGGCTCCACTTCTACGGGTGGAAATCCGGAGAACCCAGAGGAAACCCCTCAAGGTAACTCTTCACTGGGGATAGGAATACTTAGTGACTTAGTTACTACTGATGTACGAATCATGAACAAATTAGCTACTGCTTGAGATAAGATATATCATGATTCATTACCGATCAAGCCTGAGATCAGTATTTATCTTGTTATTTTATGCATGTTCCTTCAGTAGTTCACAAAGGTTTGCAGAATTAAATGTAGTAACTGCTTGGGATAAAAGATGTGCAACGATACATAAATGATGGACAAGCATGCGATCTGTATGTTGGTCTAAGTAAGTCTTAGTTAGTTGTTAATTAATACATATGTAGGGCAGTGAAGAAGGGTTACACATACGTAATAGCATAAAGCTACATTATTTGTGTAATCTCTCATAAAGTGTTATTCTCCTCGATGGGAGAACATTCCAGCTCCACACACATGGAGCGGGGGCAGGGAATCAAACCCTAGTCCCCGATCCCCGAGGTTTGCGGTGACAGTGCTAACTACCGCGTCACCCCGTTGAAATGAAAAATACAGAGGCAGCTATAGAGAAATCTTCCAAGTAGAAAGTTAGCTGCTAAATTAACGGTGCTAGCGTGAAAGTGCTAACGTTACTTTTATGATTAGCATATTACTGGGAATAAGTTATTATGCCGTTCGAATTAATACATGGCTTGTCACCTCATCTGGAATGGAACTCAATGTCAATATTGTGTTTAATTAAATGTAGTGTTGACGGTCTGCTATGTACAGAGTGTTTTTACTGAATAATAACACTTTCCAGGGCCATTATATATGCAGGTAAAGATTAAATAAAAAGTTGCAATTTCTTTATTGAAAAAACATATTTTGCTGATATACAGCACATGCCAGACCTGCAATGGGATAATATGAGGTTTAGGGTTATTCCAGGAATTGAAACCACTACTCTCATCACTTAAGCGACAAAGAAGCTCAACCCTGCATTAAGAACTGCTTCTTAATTGGTATTTAATTGATATGCAAATGCGTCTGTTTGGAAAGTGTCCTCTCCGTTCTTTAATTGCTTGCTGGCATGCCTCTCTGTGCCAGATACCATGGCAGCATTTCCTGGTTATCAGGTGCCATGTGACCAGAGGAAAGATGACATCATCCAGCGCTCTGGATCAGTGTAGGGTAGCATCCTTGCTAAAGATTTTAAATAATAATAATAATAATAATAATAATAGGACAAATCTTACAAGGTAGGGTAATGGAGACAGTTTTGAAGATAGAGTCTGGAGTTTTATTCACTGATATAGGGCATTGTACTATAAAAGTCACACATACAATGTATTTACACACATACCATTTGCTGCCAGAAATAGACTTTGTGCTGTATGGGAAGTGAAGCGGACAAATTAAATGGACATAGGATACTGAGATGATACAATACCCATGGACTCGGCTCATACACTGCCAGTCTCCAGCTAGGCTTCATTGAATAATTACTCGTTCTAAAACATAATGGAAAAATCAAACAAAAGATTAAACTGTTTCAATAGATCCAACAGTGTCATTCCAGAGCGAGTGTTATTGCTGAGTGTCAATGTTTTGATGTTGTTAGAGGTTTTCATATCGTGTGACACTACAGTAGTTGTTGTACAGTCTTGGATATTGGTAGTCTTAATATTTTAGATGCATTTTGCTATTATTTGGGGTTAAATTGCAGCAGCAAATAACATAAAAATAACAAAATTTTCAATCTAGATCTTCTGTCTTATTATAATGATTATTATTAATAGTGGTAGCAGTGGTACTACTGCATCACATTTAATAATAATAACAACAATAATAATAGTATATGTAGTATTTAATTATGGCATCATGTATTACATATTGTCCATATATAGGAATTATTATGCAATAATAATAATAATTTATTTTAAACTGTTACATGCTATGTTATCATAATAATAATAATAATAATAATAATAATAATAATAATAGTAGTAGTAGTAGTAGTAAGGTCTATTATATCTTTACAACTGTATTTTAAAGAAATCATGCAAACCTACTCTATGCATTACCATGGTAGCAGTTTTCTTATTAATAAAAAATTTGCTTTACCTTTTAAAACTGAAGTACAATCCATCCATTGATTACTTTTTAGTAAGCTGACAAGTGTGTTTGGCAACAGACACTTTGGTGATAAACCAATCAAAAGCAGCAGATCGTGCACCTACAGACATCCACACTCAGCCATTGCGGGTTTCGTTATTTGTAGTTTATCGGTATTTCTTTCTTACCTATGTGAACGTCACTAAGCTATTTGTGAAGGCTTGTTCGATGGCATTTAGTGAATGGTCACTCGTGTCAGATTCATTTCTGATCGATCTCTTGGCTGTCAGTGGTGTCTTAAAAAGTAAAGATGGCAGAAAGTCTGGTCATAGTGACGATGGTAAGTTACAAATTATGCTGGCTATACGGTATATTGCATGCTGGCAAATCGAATATAAGACCAGCATACACCAATGTAAAGATAAATGAACGTAATGATAATTGGTCTAAATAATAGACAAGTGTACATTTGTTACAACTCCAGTCCTTTATTTGGTTGTGTTCACCGTTAAAAATCCACCGGAGGTTCCGGCTCCATTTCACAATGACCCCAAGAAGGCCGTCTTGCATAGGGCAGTCTTACGTGTTCCTCCATTTCTACTACAAAAAACTAAATGTCAACGTTTCTTACAGAGACTTTCAGTCATTGCTAATTATGTACAAAGGAGAAGGTCTGAAGGCTTCTCACGTTGGGCCCCCTTCCCAGGCAACACCCTCTCGCATCCCTGCCGCGTGACCTTGGGCCAGCCCAAGAGAAGATAAACGCTGAAGGCGCAGGCGAAAAAGGACAAACATTTGTCTGTGCGGCATCAGGACGGTCGGATCTTGAACAACTCCCTCATCCTCTGCGCTTGAAATGAAACACAAGTTCTGTAGAAACCACTAGTACAGTCTCCTCACAGCGTTAGAGGGAGCAACGAGCGGTTAGCAGAACGTCTGATGACCCGAACTTCATATACGAGCTGGCGTCAAACGAAAACAAACGAACATCTTTTGAGTTGAACAATTAAATAAATATCGTTTGACATGTTCCCTCATCATGTGCTAGACAAACACCCCCAGCCGTTTGCTTTAAAAGCCAAACAAAATAATAAAGTAACAACCCTAAAAAATGAACAGTTCAAACTAAAAGATCTTTTTTCTTTACTTATTAGATTGCAAAGGTGAAAAGTGAGAACCTGTCAGACGACAAATTTGTCCGTATCTCCTTTTTCATTATTGACTTGGGCAACAATTTCCTTGGCACCTTGATAGAAAGCACGGTTGGTCAGAAAACATTCTCACAATGTTACTTCAAAGGAGAAAGAATCCATCGGGATAATCTACAGACAGATTAACAGCTGTCGGAGAGAAAAGTCATCATTCCGTTACTTTCCCTTGTATGTGTGAGTCAAACATTTAGACGGGTCAAAGATTTTTCTGCCTGTGTCTTGTATAGATTGTGTTACCGTTGCTGAATCGTGTTACATAAGACTGTGTGGGACTAAAACATTCTGAAGAGAACCTTATGGAGGAAAAAGACCACTGGGCTTACAATAGAAGACCTGCTGACTAACACTCTGCTAAAAGGCTAATACAGCATTGCAATGTAACTGTGTGGATGAACCGTGTGAGGGATGTCAGAATTAATGCTGGATGGATCCTGCATTATGTTAGCATTGCATGAACAGCCCTTGGAAAGTTGGCATTAAATGGACAACATGCAGTAAGGGCTTGAATGTCAGATGAATAGCTCATGTGACATTAGCACTAAGGCTTAATGGACAGCCTAAGGACATTAGTACAGGATGAACAGCCTGAGGAACGTCAGCATTAGCTTTGAAAGAAGCTGCTGTTACACGTATCGCGTGTGGAAGTTGATAAGCGATGAGTGGCTCAAGCGATATTGGCACTGCTGCATAAATAACGGCCTGATTGACATTAATACCAGATGATGAACTCGAGAAATGTTAGCATTAGCTGCAAATGAAAATCCTGAAACAACTTACCATTGTATGAAGAGCCTAAAGTTAGTGAGCATTATATGAACAGCATGAAGCCATTAGCATTGAATGAGCAGCCTGAGGAATGTTAGCATGGTAGCATTACATCTGAGCCAGAGGGAAGTGTTAGACCTATAGTATGAAGGTGCTAATTCAGGACAAACAGCTGGATGCACATTAGCCCCGGCACTTAAATAACAGCCTGATCAACATTAGCACTGGATGAACAACCAGAGAAACGTTAGCATTAGCTTTAAAAGGAAATCCTGAGATACGCTAGCTTTACATGAAAGCTGCAAAGGACATTAGCATTATATGAAAAGCACAAAGCCAATAGTAACTGGATGAACAGCCTGAATGACATTAGGACCAGTGCTTAATGAACAGGGATGTTAGTATTGGTTGAACGAGTTATGAAAATACATCATCCCTGGGGGTTCACTGGCTCTGTACAGTACCATGCATGGGTGGTACTACCAAGACTATAGTCCATCTAAAACAGCTACAAGAGCAGAAATGGCTTAATGTCCTCTAATAGTGACACAAGGTATGAGAGAATGTGGAAATGGAAAAAGCAATTTCACGCACGCATGGATTCAGAAACACTTGGTCACCCCATGAAGAGCCAGCTACCCGAAACAGACAAATACCCCCGCTGACTTCCTGACCGCCTGACCCAGTGACTGCTTAAGCCCATCTATTCCACCACCCATTACCCCCCTACCCCCAGGACCGTCCTCTTTAAGTAACTACTGGGGGGAAATGCAAGGGATCCCATAACAAGCAATCTGAGGTCATGGGTTCTTGTGCCTCACTGGCCTTAGGCCCTGATGTAGCTGATACAGGGGCTGTAACAACATCTCAACGGCAATTCTGGATAATTATTCTTCCAGCTAGCTAATCAGCGACTACTGCGGTGGCATCAGCTAACAGTATTTTCCAAGTGCATTTGCCACAGAATGGCATATTTGACTGTTAACATATGAAATGCTTCACATTATTTTTACGCATTTTGACGACCGGCATGAGTATTTGTTTAATTGAGGATTTTACAGTGTTCTGTACTCGGGTCACGTGGAGCTTCTCATACTGAGAAGTTCCACTTAAAAAAAAAAAAAGAAGAACAAAGCATGGATTTTTTTCCCCAGTACAAAGCATAATTTTGGAATCACTCATTCTACCTACAGATACCTCAGAAGCTAGCCAGCAGGTCTTAGTAACTACTAACCATTACACCCCTCAACCATAAAGAATACTTAGTACTTGGTCAAGGCCAGAATGTATATTGGTGGCCATTGTAGTACATCCAATCAAAGGGACAAGACTAGTCCATGCAACTTCCTGAATTATAAATCTTACCAATCAATTATCATCACTGCAAGTGTATGTCTGGTTCTAGGGTTTAGCCGTCTAGCGCTGAGCTGGTAGAGAGGAAAGACATGAGTAAGACACTCTAAAAGAGTATGGAGCCGTTCTTATTCACCGTGATTGAGTGTCGCATCTTGAAGTCCAATCACAGCCTTCGAACGAGCTGGTGCAAGCAGGTCATAACCCAGAAAAAGGCTCTGATGCTGAGGAGATGTATTCTCCGTCTCCGAGGTCAATTTCCAGCCATCGAAACAGGCGAGACGCAAATTTTCTATGCAAATGGCCCTCGAGGTCATATGGGAAACCCCCCCACGTTCACCTGTTGCTCAGTGAACATGCATTTCAGACTGTATTGATATGCTTTACTGAAGCTGCTTAATCAAAGCCCTTAATATGAAAATTAAAAATGAGGTTTATGACCCCAAACAGGGAATGGGACAACATTATATAGGTCAAGAATACAGTATCACGTCAAACATAGGGAAATTGGTTCAAAAGTGTTTGTTGCACATTCTCAGAAGTATATTGCAAACAAATAAAAAAATGCAACACAAAGCACTCGTGAATCTGCTTGAAAGGTAAATTTCTATTGGGTTATATGAAATGTACCCTCCCTACAGTATAAATACATATCAGTTGGTGTTTATTTTCTTAGAAATACATTTCTGCTAAATTAACATACTTCTGCATGTTTTTTTACCCATATTAAAATGCCAACCATCCTGCATAACACCCCAAAAGGGAATATTAAGGAATATTGCTGGATTAAATTGAGTATTTTCACACTTACACCCAACTACATCCATTGAGAACATCGAGCCTACAGTAATTAATACAATTCCAGTCTCAGGAATTATTTTCTTTTACATGCTCATTTTCAATGACATTTTGACAACATATGAATGGATGTTGTAGGTCTTTTTTTTGGTTCATCTATTTTTTAAGCATTCTTTACTTTCAATGTTAGGAAATGTCTAATAGTACTCACAAACTAGAATACGTAAGCCACTTGAAATTAGACTTCTTGTTTTAAATTTTGCATTATGTGATAGAAAAAAATAAACGATATGGGTGCCAGGCAAAGACTAGCCATTTCTGGACTCCATTGTGTCCTTTGATAGGTAGACCACCCAGTAGACCATGTTAAAAGCCCCAAAGGACACTGGGAAAAGAATGCGTGCATACTTGTCAATTTTGCTGGTTCCACTGGATCCTGATGCGGGTGGGGGTGCGGCCTGTATTAGGTCCACTTTGTTTCCTTTCGTCTGGACGTGCTCAAGCTTGGGCCCCAGCAGGGTCTGGAGGGAGGAGGAGCTTACATAAACGTTAGTGGCGGCGCAGCTAATGAGTGTGGGCGTGGAGGGCGGGGCCGGCGGCGTGTTCTTGGCGGTCAGGGTGGATTGGCTGAAAGGGTTGGGGCTGGTGTGTGATAGGCCAGGGGGAGGCACGGCGGACGTGGCGGCCATCGCGGTCCCCAGTGACGCCTGTCCCGCCCCCGAGGAGCTGGTGCTCCCCGCCGAATTGCCGCCGCCAGGGTCAGTCCTCGGGCTGCTGTTCACGCACGTCTGGCTCACGAAGTTCATCCGTTTGCGCAGGTTTCCGTTCGTGTCCGGATTCTGCTGCTGTGGAGACAGAGGCGCGTCTTCAGCAAACGTGAACAGAAACAGATGGATGGAGGTCAAAGGCACTGTGTTCATCAGGAAGGGGGCGCTAATCACAAGCACACAGCTCAATTTTGGAATTTCTGGACATTTTAGGACCATGTCTAGACATGACATATATATATACACACACACACACACACACACACACACATATATATAATACATGTATATTCCTGTTTTTAAAAAGAACTTTCATTATTCCTACTTGTTCATTTTCTGCTTTACATACTGTAATAAACAGTTTCCCCTTGGAAAAAAGCTGCTTATTAGGGAGAGAAAAATCACACTAATATCTGGTTCTCATTTCCTGACTTGCAATGAAGCACGATAAGTTTCTTTTAGAAAATTTCAATGTTTTGTTTGTTCAATGCCGCATTTTCAATATTGTCTCTCACTGGATGCAGCTGTTAATTTAAAAAAAAAAAATTGCATTTGAAGACCAATATAACGCAATAAAACAAATGTAATCTATAACCTATATTTGGAGTGCGACATAACACACGCAAATATATACATTTGAGTTGGACGTTTGCACGTGGGGGGAAATAAAATGACATATTGCTTTCCGTACGGTATCTGATGCAAACATAACGTCTCCATCATTTTGTCTGCATATCGGGTAACAGCAAACCGCTTATGTAAAGGTGCAAAGCACCAGCACAGAACAAGGAGCACTGCCGGTCTTTCCAATTAATTACAATTTCGACACTCCGCTCATGCATTTATCTCTGCGTGCTGGCGGGATCCAGAGGAGGACATAATGATTATTTTTTTTTAAAGTGAGTATGGAGACTAAAGTCTGAGGGTATCACAGCTGAAGACGTCTGACTATGACAAATCCCAGAGGTGGAGGAAACGTCAGTTCATTATAGCTCTGCTGCGGACCAATAAATGCGTGGGGTGTGGTGGGGGGTCGGGAGTCACAGGGTCAATGTTGGTAA